>MU392719.1:0-91790 GCA_022578505.1 Nemania abortiva
ACTTTAATTTAAAATTTAATATAATATAAAAAAAATGCTTTATTATAATATAAAATTTATAAAATAATAATTAAAATAATAATTAAAATAATAATTAAAATAATAATAAAATAAAATTAAAATAAATAATTAATAATATTAAAATAAATAATTAATAATATTAAAATAAATAATTAATAATATTAAAATAAATAATTAATAAAAAAAAAAATAAATATATATATATATATTTTTTTTTTTTTTTTTTTTTTTTTATTTAGTTATATTATTATATTTTTTTTTTATTTTAATAACTATTTTTATAGTAGTATAGCACCTATAAAAAGCTTAAGCTAAGTATAGCTGGTTTAAAAAACTTTTAAAAACTTAAAATTAAAAACTTACTAGCTTATAGCCAGTTAGCAAACAGCTATAGCTTATGTTTAGCAAGCCAAACGGTTATAAAAGCGCTACTAACCTTTTGCAGCAGTTTTTGTTGCCAATGCTAGCTACTTAGCCCTAGCAACCCCCCCTTTTAACTGACCTACGCTAGGCCATTGTGCTACCTAGGCTACACTGTTGTTTTTATATTACGGCCTTTGCCACTTGGCTGGCAGGGTGCCATTTGCTAGCGGCCGTGGCGCAGCCTTGTAACACTGTTGTAGGTCGGTTTGCCACCTGGTGGCAGCCGTGCTATGGGGCGTAAAGAGAACAAGCTAATCCTAAAGCTTAAAATTTACTACTACGCCATTAAAGGTCAATTAAAAAATTAATTTTAAAGGGGATTAAACTTTTAACTTTATAAAATATAAAAAAATAGTTTTATTATTTAACTAAGTAGTAAATATATATTTATTTAAATATAATATAAACTATTTAATTATTATATTAAATTAAATATAAATTATTTTAAAATATATAATAGTTTAAAAATTATAAATTTTATATATAATAAAAAAAAAAAAAAAAAAAAAATATTTTTTAAAATGTTATATTAAATTAAATTATATTAATATAATAATTAATACTATTAATAATATTTTAATAAAAAAATTAAATAAAAAAATTAAATAAATATTTTGTTATTTTAGTTTGTTTTAACTTGTTATATAATAAGTTAGCAAATAGGTTTACTAGTTATTAAACTAAATAATTAAGCTAGTTAACTTTTTTTATACTATTAAAAATAAATTACAACTAAGTTAAACTAACTAAAAAAGTTATAATAAACTAGGTATATAATTAGCCTATTTGGGCCTGCCTTTTTCTGACCTTTTTTTAAAAATCCTACCTTACAAGGATAACGTTAGGTTTTTGTTTTACTTCGTACCTCAGTACCAGAAAACCTCCGGCCATATAAAAAAATTTCAACGCCAAGTGCTTAGCTAATAAGGTGGGTGCCACAGTGGCTCTGCCACCCGCACCGTCTCAATATCCGCGCAAGCCATAAAAACGTCAGATGAAGACACTATCAGACTATCTTTGTCGCGTACAATGTGTGCTTCGATCATAAACGACGGGCAAAACATTCACGGCCACCACGGTGCGTGGAGGCGGGTCCAGACCCTTGATCTCCCTACAGTAGAAGAGTGGCAAAAATTTATGGATGGAAATGCCTGGGCATTACGAGAAGGGTATAGGGGGCCTCTGGAGGATGCCAGCACTGATCGTTGTCTTTTCGCAACCGAAAGCGGGATGATAGGACTTTGTTACGGAGAAGTGAAGCCTGGTGACGAAGTCTGGATTCTTTGTGGTTCCGACCTGCCTTTCATACTAAGAAAGGATACTAGAGAGGATACAAACACTAAATTGTATTGTTTCAAGGGCGACTGTTTTTTGGACGGCATAATGGATGGGCAGATGGCACAGGCTAGAGAGCATCAATCGGCTTTGCTTCTGATTTAGGAAAGTTACAGAATGAGATATTTCAAGATTCCAAACGTCATCCTCAGAATCCGTATGAAACGTTAAGCGTACCAGCTGGTCTGCTAGAGACACTAGAACTCTATCTACAAGGGACCAATTTTGTATGTTCTTTCCTCCATTTATTCAACTTCGTTGTAACTGAAGGAACAACAGCGGTTGTCCGTTAGGGAGGTTTGCGAGTACTCCCACCACTATGCAGAAAGACGCAGTCTGAATAGTAGTCGTTCAAATGAGGGTGTCAATTGAAGTGTGAAGTTGATAGCTAAGGAACAAGAACAAACGAGTGACTAAGTACAGGAAATCATGAGACTGTATAGACATAGGAAATGACAGCTTCTCCTCCTTTGTTATGATCTTGGTTATCTATGTGATCTAGTAGATCAATTAGATCAGTTAGGTCATGGTCACGTAACCCCAATCCGGGCAGGAAGAGGGCGGGGAGTCTTCGCCTGTTAGGCCCATCCTGCGACCGTGGGAACGGTAAGTTCGTAACAGTAACCTGTACTTTGTCTTGTATTCTTGCGTGTGGATGTCATGATCATTCCCCCGCGGCAATTCCGCCTTTCCGCTTAATATCGGTTTGAATTGATGGCGTAGTTGTATTTACACCAATGTGTGGCCCGTTATCATCGACCAAGTTGTACGGAGTTAGCTAGTGGTGAGTCGGCTGCCAGTTGAACTTCATGTACAGTACCTATCTGCTCATTGAAAGACGAGCAAGTATTACCGGTATTTGTTAGAGCATGACCATGATACCTCCAACCATCAATTCCAAAAAATGCTGCGCCGCGTAGACCGCGGTAGCCAAGCCCTTTTTGCACTTTGGAGGCACATATGAACCAGGCTCTGAAGCCAGAATAAAACCGCTATAGCCGCGGAATATCAATAATTGCCAGCTTGCCTGGAACACGTCAGCACTGCAGTGCTAGTCTGGTTCCACTTGCCTCAGCAGGTAGCAGGTAGTTTGGAAGCAGTGTGTGTCAAGTAAGTTCGATGCTTCGCCTTTCCCTACTTAGAAACTGGGGTTGTTCGGCTCAGAGAATATATAATTAGTATGAGGCAAGTCATTAGAACGCTATCCTAGTTTGTGTCATTCTTCAAGGCCCCCAATAGTCAAACTTCGAAGCTTATTTAGTTGAAGAGTCTTACAAGAAAAGCGAACGAAGCCCTGTCTGAACCGCAAATCAATAGACGAGAAAAAGGGTAGAACATAAGACATGAGTGGACAAGCTACAGAAGATGTCGCTGGGGTATCACAACAGGTATTACAACGCCTGCTAGGACGACAGTCCGACAGTTTTGACGTCCTCGAAGTCGCGTTCCTAAAAGCAGCGCTCGATTCAGCGTCTTACTACGAAGCGCGGATGCGCTCCGCTCCGGCCTTCGCCAACAAGCTGGATCTACTTTCATATGCCATTAGGCTAGCAAAGGTTGACGGATTGTACCTAGAATTTGGCGTTGGAGCCGGAGAGACCATAAATCACATCGCGGCGCAAGTCGACAAGGATAGACCAGTATTCGGCTTCGATTCCTTCACTGGCTTGCCCCACGTGTGGCGCACTGGCTTCGCCAAGGGATTTTTTGCGCAAAGCACCCTTCCAATCGTACCTGATCATGTTATACTGATCCAAGGTGATTTCAACGACACGATACCGGAATTTCTAGAGGCGCAATCGGAGTCAGTTGCGTTTGTGCACATCGATTGTGATCTGTACTCGTCGACGCAGTCTCTGTTGAAACAACTCGGTTCCCGCATCCGGGAAGGCACTATCATTGTGTTCGACGAGTACTTTAATTTTCCTGGATGGCAACAAGACGAATTCAAGGCCTTTCAAGAGTTTGTCGAAGACCGTAATCTAGCTTATGATTACATCGGTTTTGTGCCAAGCCACCAGCAGGCCGCGGTTTGCATCACGAGAGGACCAACTATCACTTAATACGAGTATCGCTGGTTAAGACTTATCGGAACTTTTGGGGTAATTCTTCGGTCAGCTAGGCACTATTGCGGTTGTGTAGAGAACGAGACAATGTAGCTAGACTTCTAGTGTCATAGACCTGCAACTCTTGTAGACGTCTGCAAAATCGATCTTCTCTTGGATCATTTTTATTGGCTGTCTGGGCGTGTGTAAACTTATCTAAGAAGCATTCTCAGATTCATCTGTCATACGAGCGAGCTATATATCGCTCAGTCAACTTAGGATGTCACTTTGCAGTGGGTTGGATATCTTCCCTACCAGATTTGCCTCAGCTGGTGCAAGCCGACAGTGATACTACCGCAGGCCAAGTAGTTGTGACGAACCTTCCACTGTCCGCCTGAGAGCCATCTGCCCCCCTTGGATTGTCTATATTACTACTGTCGGATTTGAGCCCATTACATAAAGTCTGGTCAGAACTTAGTAGCATGTAGTCGTAGTCCCCGCGGGCGGATCTGGAAAGCCTTTCGTCACTTTCCTTTCAAATATATTCTCAAAAGCCTAAAGCATGTCTTGGTGGGCGTGTGCGTGAAGACAAAGGCATGCCTACGGTCTCGTTGCGAACGAATTCTCGAAGTCACTGTGGTCGGCTACACACGCGAGAGCAAATCCGGGACCGAGATAGTGTGACGGAGCGGGTGATCAAGCCACCCACAAGCCACACTACGTGTGGCTTGTGTCAGCCTATAAATTGCGCAGCTCGTTCGAGCTTCTTCTACTTCTTTTATATAGTTTACATATACAGTTTCCAGTTCAAGTTGTTCCCAGCAGTTCCTTCTAGTGAGGCGTAGCCTCCCTACCCTAGAAGTGCTATTGGCAGTGGTCAGACCTCTAAGGGTAGGCACGCGGCCTATTTTAATAGGCAAGATGAAGCCAGGCTATCCGGACAAATGGGCAGCAGATCCTCTATTCAACCAAACGAGGATTGAATCCGTTATCACACCCTCGACTTCATAGAAGTCTATCACGAATCAAATTATTTTCCAAGCTTTTATTGCATGCTCTCATTACAGTGAACACTTCATTTCAATCTGGTCGCAAACTCCATACCCGAGAAACGGGTGCACATCGTTTGGCTCAAACATAAGTACTCCCACCTCTAAATGCTGATCAGAAGGTACGGGAGCCTACTATCAGAGATGCTAAGATCCAAAAGTCCTTCATACTATCTATGGGTGACCTGTAAAACGTACCCAGAGTTCTAATATCGTTTCGAGTTGTTAAGATGACACGAATAGATTCATACCTTAGGTTCATAGGAAAGCTAATAAGATTGCCCATGATTACGATCTCTCCGCCTTCTGGGTTTTCTATACAGGAATTGCAAGCATTCAAACAAGACAACAATTGGCGGCTAATCGAAATCTGCCTGATCAAAATTACGAATGAAGTCGTAATAGAATTTGGCCATATTTAGATGCTCGCTCACCAAGAGACGCTCATTAATGGTGTGTATGTTGGAAAAAGACTTCAGGCTTCCTGGGCTCCATCTGTAGATATTTTCCGATAGTCCTGTTTCATAAGCCACAGGTTAGCTCAAAAATCAGGGCTTCACAATTCTAATAGTACACCTTAACTACTTACTAAGGTAGTGGCGAGTATCAGTATTGCCTGTCATGGCCCCCGGTGCTACAACAACGGTCGGGGCTTGACGGGCGAATGTATAGCGTACGGTGCCCGCGAATGTGTCCCAGATCGGCCCACTCGTGGGCGATTGGGGCGTGATGTAGGATTTTTTCCGTGCTTCCAGGACGAGTGTGCCGTTATATACCGGCTTCCATAAATGCCTTGCGTTCTCCTCTTGGGGTGGGATGCCATTGGTAGTAAGGTACCTCTCATAATCCTCATCACCTTTGAAAGCCTGCAAGTGCAGGTTATACTTTCGGACGGTATCTTTAACCAGGTGTACGATTCGGTGTTGGATTCCCCCGATACTATCCTGCGGCGCATAACGGTGGTTGACTCCCACGCTCACAAACTCGGGAAGAGCATTGATCTTTTGCCCTCCAGCAATCCAGTCAACTGCTTGAGAAGTTTGAATGAAGTACTGCGAATCACGCGATGCCTGAGCTAAGATGTGAGCGGCTGCTTTAAGGTTGCCATAGTGGACCGCTTCGGTCAGCTCAGGTAGGGCGTGAGGTGAGTACCGCGCCAAGCAAACCAGAGCTTGATGAACAGGGCTGTCCCACTCAATCTTAGGCTCGAATGGATTCCATTCTAGAGTGGTGATAATCTCCGACATGATTCCAATAGCTGTGTTTGGAGGGGGCGTCGAGCTGTGACCACCAACGACGTTGAGATCGAACCACACATCTAAGTAGCCTTTCTCATAGACGGCGGGGAGCGCATAGAGAGTGTCGCCTAAGCTCTGCAGACCCGCCCCCCCTTCATCAAGGATGACAGCGATCCCGCCTTCCCCGTACCGTTCTTCTAAGTGCTTTGAGATTTCACCAGCTCCACGATAGCCGGAGCATTCCTCATCGAAGCCAAATGCAAAAATGACGGAGCGGCGAGGTTGATACTCGTCTTGGGAAAGAAGTGCTTCCATAGCAGACATCAGGGCCGTAACAGCAGACTTGTCATCTGAGGCACCACGCCCATAGAGGAAACCTTCAGTTTCGTTATAGAAGGCCTCGAACGGTGGATACTCCCACTGATCTAGAGTCTCTGACTCGACAGGAACGACGTCTTGGTGAGCTGTCAGCAATATTGGTGCAAGGTCTTTTTCGGAGCCCTGGACAGTGTAAACAAGCCCGAACCTGTTGACTGTATCGACAGTAGCATATTCGTGTCTATAATTCCGTGCCATCAGTATCGTATCCTAGGCCGCTATCCCCAGGGCTCACTATTAAATGGCTTACACAAGCGGATATGTCTCTTTCAAGACGATGGGTATATCGTAAAAGGGTTTCCATCTTTCGTCGTCATCAAAGTCTCCTAGATCATCGTAGCAAATCGAAGGTATGCGGACGAGTGGTTGATGGCGCTGAACCAGGGTCTCAAGCGCGTCGATGCCTGAAAACAGTTCCTGTGAACTCACTAAACCATCCTCTGAAGGATCGATGGGGCGAGGTAGGTGGCATCTGGATCCATGGCCCGAAGTCCCAGCGCCTACGGCATCATCTAACTCCCCAAGAGGATACTGGTTGTCATAGGCGAGCGCGGGGACAGAAACCGTGGCCACCACAGCGATGGTGATGAGACTGAAAGTGAAATACCTCATCATGAGGCAATATATAGCAAGTTGATAATGTCCTATGTAAAATACAGCGCTATGAAACGTTAGGTTAAGTAGTTGTGATATTTTGTCCGGCGTATTCTTGTCTTATATTCCAGGAAGACGTACCCAGAGAGCTTAATGTCAAAGCGATGGCTGCATTCCGTTCTCCGCAAACCTCTAACATGTACATCCAATTACGTCCTATGCAACACGTGAACAGTGTGTCTATGAATTTTCTCGGATGCGCGCAGCCCCGATACCCCTCCATATAAAATAAGAGACTACGGAAATTGATTAGGGCGTACATTGGTCAATTGATCCGAGGACTCATCTATGACGCATTACGAGTGTACATCCGATGCCTCACAGCATATATTAAGTTGCGCCACAATGAGAGGAGAAAAAGAATCACGAGCAGATGAGGGGCGATCCATGCCTTCTCGAGATTTGAGGAAAATAGTTGCCTGCACGCGAGCTAGAAAGGGCCTCCGATGGCGTGATAGTCAGTACTACTACGTAACCCGTAGCCAGCCACCCTATTTAAACTATTGGAGTATCTGCAAGTAGGTAATCGCGAGTGGCTCTGCTAACCTTGCCGATCCTCTCTGGATGATAGTTCTAGATCTTCATCAACAGATTTTACCTCGACAAGATCCATTCACGAAGCTCTGGGGTTGCCGAGCAGACATCAGAATTTGGATATGACCCCACAAAGTAGTCTCAAAGGTCGATATCTGGTAACGAAACGGTGGTATACGCCAGTAGACTGTCTTCGGAAGTAGTCGTTATACAGCATATAGTCTTCACGGAGCTGAGACCGGCCGGTTCCTTTCCGGATATTCATGCAACCGTCACAGGGCCTGCAGTCCCGGTGCCACTTGACGCCGTCATATAAGTGGTGACGATGAAGCTAGTCGTAGGCGTCACTGCAGAAATGAATTTAGTGATTGGTGCCGTGTAATAGAATCACATGGTTGGCTAGCGGTGTGCATGGCATGTGCATGCCGTCAAGCCCTCTCCCAAGAATAGTAAGGATAACAGCCTGCCGCGGAACAGAACTTCCTTTATGCTAGGATAGTCTAGCCCCCTCGCGGGCCATCCTGTGGCAGGCCAATTACAGTATATTAAACTATATGGTCCATGGTATCTTTATTGAGGAACGAACTAAAAGAGACTTAACGTGACGGTTATCAAATGGTGAAAAACATTGAAGTAGGTTTAAACAAGGTAATTATACATTTACTTGTTTTCGGGTTTACCAATTCCTCCTCATTTACGGTAATTGTATATATGTTGCTAATCGTGATCACGTTCGCGGAACAGCAGATTTGGCGTGCTTCGGATAAGAGCTTCACAACGCTCTCGATGAACTGGAACACGATTCCTAACAACGCCAGCACACTTAAGGGGTCCATGATAAAGTTTGAGTTAACCCATTTGTGCCAACCATGAGTTTCTGTCCGAAGATCCCACGCCAAAGCAGTCCGAAGTCGGGAACGAGGCATGTCACAAAGCAACTTATGAATTCGTGAGACTAGCTAGATTAGAAAATAGGTCAGTGAGGGCTCCCTTATTTCAATATTTTGCCGCAGCAGCAGATTCAGGTCTCTTATATGGCTGGCGATGCCATGGTACAGGTATGTAAGGTGCAGACGGTCAGGTTCGCTCGACCTGATAACGTTCTATCTTTTGATAGTGTCGTGGTTTAGAGCTGCACTTCTGTTCCGTGACAGACGAGCTAACACTAAAGCGAACATGCAAGGCAGATTACCTTTTAGTTAAGCATACAAATCTATATCAGGTAGCTATTTCAACTGTATTATTGTTAATCACCACTAGTCTCCCATTCTATTATACTCTATCGTGAATGCTCATCAGACTTCTTATTATACAAGTGTCTATGCCGTGTAGTTTAAACCCTGTTACATGTGCCGAAGAGCTGCTAGATTAGCCAAATCCTTGCAAACACGCCTATTTCTGTTTCTCGACTTTCAAATGTGTTTGGACTTCTCTCACAATATCCATGAGGCGGGCTGCACTCATAGCGGTGAGAATATGCCACCATCCATGCAGCTCCAGGAGCCAGGCCCAAGGTAATCCGAGCTGTTTCCGAAGTTCCCTCAGCTCTGCGCAAAACTCGAGATCAATATTCCACAGGATATAGGCTACGCCCATTAATCCGAGAGCTGTCCAGCCCCTAATCCTCCATTCGGCTACCTTGGTTTCCGGAAAGCCCGGTTCCCGCCAGTAGAACAAGTAGAGACCTCGCGATATTATGAGCGCAATTGCAATAGAAAATCCGATTACGTGGTAGATTATCTTCCCGGTCCAAACGTAAAACAACCCAAAAAGGGGGAAGACAGTGGCCAGGCTGATGTTGATGAATTGATCGTAAGCAGACGAACGTCGGACTGTCAGAAGACCTTGCAGTATCGACCAAACTAGGCCAAGCATTGCGAGCTCGTCTCCAAACTGGAGGTTGTGTCTGAGAGTCGCATGGAACAAGAAAGACGCAATGCCGAGAACGAGTAGAGAAATCGACATGAAATCGGATTTCGGTGCCAAAAGACCTCGGCTTCCGCGGCCATACATATACCGAAGAGCCAAGAAAACATAAGCCAAGTTTGTCAAAGTATTGATGAATTCCGCCAAATACCGAGTGACGGCATAGTCTTCCTCGCAAAAACTATGCACGGATCAGTATTTCTGTCTATGTAATGGGGGAATCATAGTATCCCAAGAGAGATTAAGGCTTTAATTACTTTGCACTGCTTGTGGGAGGGCTCCAGACTCCGCTCAACGCATAGCGATCCCCGGCAAAGTGACGATTGTGATGCCCCATGTGGACTAAAGTGATTGGATCCCCGTTCGACTAGATGAAAAAGAAACAAAAAAAGGGAAAAGGAAAGAAAGAAGCTTCGTTTATTTTTAGTAATTTCGATCCAGTGTTGTTGTTGTGCCAGGGCTAGATGCTGTGCAGTTAGGTGAGGAATTGAATGAATCAAGGGATCAAAACGCGTGTAGAAATATTTGTCGCGTACGGACGAGAAGAATTGTGGCTAAGTGTGGCTGAAAAATTCTTGTCAAATTCTGAAACCTCGCCGCTCTCACCCATTCAATACAAGCTAACGAATAAAACATTTAAGTGATGAGTCATATTGGGAGAGACAAGTTCATGTCCCGATTACCTGGAAAAAAAAAGTTCGTGAAACAGCAAACTTGACAAGCTGAAAGGATCTATGAACGCAAATTTGGGCCACTATGCATTAGCCGGCGGCCTACTAAATTAAAATTCCTATTATTATGATATTAAATAGATGATGTGAAGTACCAATTGGAGACCATTGGTGTTTAATGGAATAGGCCTTCACGTTGTATTACTAGTGTGGCGACCGCAATAAGGGCCATGGTTTAGAGCTCATCTATAGCCTAAAAAAGGAGAAGATATAGAATCTAAGGAAGGAAATACACTCTACACAAATTTGACTGAATATAAATAATTACTAGGGTAATCTCTTAACTTCTGTCATTGCAGTCGCTCGCTCTCCGCCACTCCCACGAATGGGGCTCATTGGCCGAGTGTATATAAAGAGACGTTTACTCGCAGGTCTTTCGCTGTTAGTTCTTCTTCCTAACCGCAAACCTACCTTGCAAACGGTCTGTGGGCATTATAAGAAGGATCGACATATCAGAGGGACTGGTCACAGAGTGCCTAGTTAAAAGAGTAGTTTAGGGCTCAATAGAGAGACCAATTGACTCCTGAGCGTCGTAGATCCCTAAAGGAACCTCGCACCTATATGTATTATGTATAGCTAGAACTCGAGAATATAACCACCCCTAGAGGTTGCGGACTCGGTAATGTTATCATTTCCAAATAGTCTTGAATCTCTTCGATATCGAGCGCTCGAAGTTCTCCGCAAGTGTTCTTCTCGCTCACGCTCTCTCCACTCTCTCTAGGTAGCCAACTCTAGGTTCCCTACAGAGATAAACTAACGAAAGCATCAGCGAACCTTGCTTTCTCGGCTGCAAGCCTGTTGTTATGTTCAATCGCTTGACCAGCTTCGGCTTTTCGAATATCTAGCCCCTTATCGACGAGTTCAACCTGGATCCGCAACGGAAAAGCACGATTCTTGCTAGCAATCCGCAAAAGTAGATCAATGCATTGACAATTATCGGGTAATTGGACGGTTTCGACTCCCTAACGCTTTATCCCGCCCCAGAAATTCGTCTTTCTGCGCAAGCTCTTATTGACGTTTCACACCGATATGACGCTGTATTTCGCCCCAGCACGTAGTAGCCAATATCCCATGTTTCTGGTGTCCGGTGCTACAGTGTTCTTTGAATATCGAGAGGTGTATCGCGATGACCGCTCGAGTTGCTCGTGGTGAGTGGGGTGGAAGCAAAGCACGGCTATTAATTTGACGTTTGGTTCGTATGTAGTGTTCATGGACCCAGCAACTTGAACCAATATCTCGTCGTCGTCTAGAAAAGTATCGTTGAAGCCGGGCGGTGCGATGAATGAAAAGGATAGGCCGTTTGGCGCTCCAGAGTTGTGCACCTGATATTTTGCTGTCTCTGCAATGAGTTAATAGGTAGCGAAGAACAAAGTTATTTCTCTTAGCCTACCTAAGGTCAAACTCTGTCCGACTTTAGCGTTGTTCTCCTAGTGATTATGTTTATGACCGTGCTTGTGCTAGCGCCTATCTTACTCAAGACGCCGATGATAACTTGGTTCGGACTTGGGACCATCTTACAAAATCAACGCAATTTAAGGCGAAACGACGGGATAAATTAGAACTATGAGAGAAAGCTCGAGGCTTGGATTCGATTGAACTCTAAATGTACAGAAAATTTTAATTGGTTACACTAAGAATTTGAGACCTTAAGTTAAGTGCTTACACGAGGACACTCCTTTTACTTTCTTTCGTTTTAGTTGACGGAGCGAATCCCGCAAAGCCCATTCCGTAGTTTAAGCGATTTAACTTTGATCTCTCCCTTTGAATTTCGCATGCTAGCCTAAAGGTTCGATTTATTTTAATCAAACAGCTTCAAATGGTTGTGCCCGGTTGTGTCCATAATATCATAGAGAACTACAACATCATCGGCATGGAGATGTAGACGTTTATCTTGCTAAGCCACTTCGAACTTGGTACAATAGTGCCTTTTAACTACAGTCTTAAACGAGCCTATGACACTGACCTGAATCCCTTAGGGGGTCTAGGCGGGTTTTACCTCTACGAAGTTATTATTGCTTATGAATGGGCAAAGTGCAATATTTGTGACTTTGACAGTCTATAAAAATGAATGATCGCTTTTGAAATGATTCACGCGGGCGCAGACAAACCAAATAGCCCTATGGGGGATATGGACAGGACACGGGTATAACCGCTCAATACTCTATAACGTACCAAGTATAGCGCCCGATGACCCATATCGAATAGGGCGCGCAATTGCCCACTATAATTATAGCGTATTCAGTGGTCCAAGACTACTTAAAGTTATAGCGCGCTCCATTCGTTGTGACGGATCATACAGCATATTACTTTATTTTGACTACCTAGGCTAGGCTGTATTACTACCTAGGTAGATACTTACCTTTGACTGTTAGACCGCCAGCTGCGGCATGACTATTAACTAAAACCGTTGATTATTATATTATTAGTGGCTTAGGACGTAGCTTTTGGCCTTTGAAAAGTATATGCGTTTTTAATCATAAGACCCCTAGACAGCTGATTGCGTTAAAAATATGGCGGTATTAGTGTGTTGCAATCGCCGACTGCCCTACAAGGTTGGTCCAGCTCTCATATACCCTTGGCCTGCGTAGCGTTGGCCCAGGCCGAATGTTTAACCAAAAAACCATCAATAGGAAACTAGCTGTGTTTGCTTGAAATGGGAGGATCTAGGGATGAAAATAGGCAAAGCGTATAAATGATGGTCTGCAACTTGGAGTGCTGATACAAATTATAAGGGAAAGAAACAATGGCAAAAGTAAGGAAGTAGAAACATCGTTGCCGCGAGTAGGTAGAAGAGAGCGACAATTGATCTTCGCCAACCTACAGAAGCTAATCCCTTAAGCATCCCAGCAAGTTGGGTATAAGTCTACTTTGACGTAGGCACCTGCTGCAAATCTTTAAACCGAATTTCTATTCGTCCATAACCAAGTACTTTATAAGTGTAGGTAATAGGACCCTCGCAGGGAGTTGCCTAAGTAGACACATGTTGCTTTAGAGAAACACGGCAGTCAGTAGAAGATTCGGGCGAGTCGACATGGACGAATGGCCGTATTGATTGGTTACCCTAACAGGATAGATGTAGTTGATTGCTTTGAATTTTGGCTCTCCTACGTGTTTTGGTTTTCGCCGTCTTCGTGGCATTAATAAGCTAGGTAGGTTAGTTCGGTGAAGAGTGATCATTCCGGGTTGCATTTGCGCTCTGTTGGGCTGTGAAGGCGATACATGTGGCCGATCTTACCACGCTCCTGGGCTTGTTTCCTAGCCCCTGTAGCGCAGTCTCAAGCCAACGCCTGACTACCGCCTGTCCTAGCTAGCTTTAAATGAGGTAAGATCCCCCACACGTAGCTGAAGGGAAGAATCAGCCCAACTTTTGACGGATTGTGCACGTCGCTCTATGTAATTTGAGATCCCAGGCGTCATATGATGGGATAAAACATGAACACTACGAAGAGCTGGTTTCAAAAGGCAAGGGCTCAGACCCTCAGGACCAACAAGCACGAGCGAGAAAAAAGGCCTAGCAGTGATACGGGCAATACGACGAGCGACGCTGAGAATAGCCAAACAGGCCAAGCTGCGGCCCCCGCCGTGGAAAAGACCTTGACTGAATTCCTTTACAAGCCGGCAACAGTAAGGGGCCTTCCCTCCATGATTCCAGATGTCGTGAACGCCTACAATCTGGATTGGTGGGAGCTGGAGCCTTTTTTGAAACGGATCTACCCCGGTGTTGCTTTCAAGGAGAATGTGAGTGCGCAGGCCGACAGCGATGGGCGCGTGCTGGATGCTAACAAGTGACGTCGTTCTAGCTAGCTGTGGAGGATCACTATTTGATCTACGTCCCCCGCCCGTTAACTTGCGTAAGTCTATCAAGGAAACTAAATATTTTCGGGCAAGCGTCTTGGGCTCCGTTCACTAATGACCATATATCATTAGGAGGAGCGGGACGAAATCAACGAGATTCGGAAACAGCACAGGGCCCGGGAAAAGAGCACAGCTGGAGGGGGCCAGATTCCAGCCCGGTTGGAGCATAGTCCAGACGGGCCTCGGCGGCCAATGGAGGACGACGACTAGTTAATCTTGAAAGTCTAGTGGGAGGATCTTCAGCTGGAGCCTAGATGGTGGAGTGTACGGTACTATACTTTAGCCAGATATAGGCATCGTGACTAACCAAAAACGTGCCAGCGTTCTAACTTGGTGGCGAACAATACAAATAAGGCTAGATAGCTTAGTGCCTCCCTGCGCCTTCGACAATTTAGTCGTGATACGTCTTAGACATACTAGCAGAATGCCAGGCAATTGCACATTTCGGTGTGATGGTGGCTATGGTGGCCACGTAGCAATGCCCCTATGACATGGCTGCGTGTCATGGGGGGAGGCTGTCTTTCGTCAACGGCAGATCGGTAGGCTGTCTAGGTCAATTAGGCGTTCTGAGTTACTATGATAATTTTAGTTAAGATCCCCTAAGGTAAAGGCGCTTTCTTAGTCCAAAATACTTGTTTCTTCGGCTATTCGCATAGTCTTGCCAGCCATCGAGTTAAACTAAACTTTCGCATGTAATCTTTATTTCCCTTACACTACTCGCTCCACGGCTCAACGACAATCGTGACGATGGCAATTGATCTCCCGACTGATTTCTCTGAATCTTATCTAATATTTCAGAAGTACCCTCGGTTCATAGTGTCCAGTGCCGCATACGGTCCTGCTCTATGGGGCCTGCGGGATAGACTCAATCGCAAGAAGAGTATCCTCTTTACTGAAAATCCTGACGATGTTGTAATTCCCGTCCGGGAAATACAGAAGAATGCCCAAGGGCGTTTTGAGATCTCAAAGCTCAATCTCCTCAGCGAAGAGAAGCTGAAGGAATGGCTGGGCGACACCTATAGACGCGATCCCAATAACCCCGCTAAATTTGTTGGTGCGTTGGCGACCAGGCCAGATCCTCAATGCCGCTTCATGTAAGTTTCAGTCACCTGAGAGATCTCGACATATGGCATGTGTTCAATTGCACTGATAGGCATACTTTAGCTTTCTCATAACCGACAGCGCGCTGGCTCCGCTAGAAATGACCCGCGATTGTCTTCTCCGGATACTGACATACCACCAAGTCATGCCCACCTATATCGACTTCTTATTAGTCTACGGTGCAGAAGAAGAGGATAGGGAGCTTCGATACAATGCCTTCCGCACTCGGACGACGTTTGTGAATCCCGAGCCCGGAAACATCATTCCAGACCTGAATAGATCAGGCAGGCAGCACGAGATCTGCTATAACCTCAAAGCTGTAGCACCGAAAGATCCCACCAAGAACCAATTTGTCAGGAGTCGCTGGAGAATACGCCAATCTGCTGTCTATCACCGGCTTGATCTCGGCACCGGGTCGGCCTTGTGGATTATAGCAGACCCCCGAGAAGCTGTCAAAAGGGTTATAGGCGAGATCCTACCTGAAGGCTTTGTACCCAGGGGCTTCAACTTCGACAATTTCTCCGAGTCTTTCAATTCTAGCCTCGAGACACATCTTGCCCTAGCACAGTGGGCGTCGGACGAGTGGCGGTGGCATTTACAGTCTCTCGAGGAGACGATTGACAATTTGACTCGCCCGGCCCTTCTTTTCGACGACTCAAATCGGCTTCAGCCTAGAATCCGTCCGCGTGCCGTCACAAGGGTTCAAGAATACGAAGATAAAGTCAACGAGGCGGTGATGGTGATGGAATCCAACATCAAAATTATGGAGTCCATCTTGTCCTCATACAAGACGCTTGTTGAAGACCCCGATTTTCCATCCGCGGAGGTGGTTGCATGCCGCAAGTCGCTGAAGAGGTTCTCAACGCGCATGGATGAATTCATCTACGATCTTCAAACACAGGTTGACCGCGGCAGGATCCTTTCCAAGATTGCCCAGGATCGTAAGAATATCGTTCTCCAACAAGCCCAGATGCACACCGCCGCAAGGCAAGAAAAGCTTGCAGACAGCATGTGGCAGTTTGCCGAGAGGGGTCAGAAAGAAGCTATCGCGATGCGCACAGTCACCATAATCACATTGCTCTATCTGCCTCCCACATTCGTGAGCACGTTCTTCAGTACAGACGTGATCAAGTACCAAGACAACGGGGAAGATCAAGTCTATTTCTCCCAAAACGCCTTGAACAGCTTTCTCTATGTTACCATCCCTCTGTGGATCATCACTCTGCTTGTGGTTACAGTTTACTACAAGTGGGAGTCATGGAGAAGAGAACAGCGAGCGCGGGGCTTGCTGTCGCACGACCCAGACGTTGTCGAATACTGGGAGAAGCAGTCTGGCAGCACAGCGGATACTGATGATCACGCTAAACCACGTTCCTTCGTCCAGCACTTTTTTGGCAAGGAACCCAAGTCAACTTCCTAGGGTCATTCAGGTAAGTGGAGTTTGGAGTTCAGGTGATTAAAATTTGCCTCATGCTATAGGCACAACTGCTGGATCAGCCCTTTGCTATAACTATAATTATCATCTGTACTAAAACACTACTGCTATACATATGTACATGATTATGTCGTGGTGTTCGCCAAGAAGAACCCACCTGGGAAGAGAGGAGGGGCAAAGAGGGGGGCAGGTCGGCTAGAGAATCAGCCCCCAGAGCAGGTGTTCACTGTGGAAATAGACTATTTAAGCCACGGCTTTCCGAGATGGGTATCCTGCAGTAATTTGTTCTATATAGGCTTAGATTCTTTTTTTTTGTGTTTCCTTTTTCCACATCCGCCACCGGCTTCGCTTACAGCGGTCGAGACTAAGACGTCCAATCGCTATTTTTCAGTTGTCACGCAACCTCCCAGTTCAGGCTGTGTCAGCAGCATCGCCCCAAGATGCCGGGAGTCTCCTGCAAGCGTCCCCGGCCTGAAACCTGGATCGGGGCAAGATGAACCCTGACCTACAGCATAGACGAATAGTGTCCCACGCTGTCAACCCCTCAGCTCCACGCATATAGGGCGATGGAGGCTCCGGGGAGAGATCTTGGTAAATAAAAACTATGTACTACTAACAAGCAGCCTCGTTGAGATTTGTTTTGTTCTTATCTATCTACTTTTGCATAGTTTGTTCCTAATTATCCTATATATCCTTTTCCTTCCCTGATGTGATATCATACCTATATACTATCGCTGATAATCTGGCCTCATACCGCGCGCATGTAATTGGAGTAGCTTGCTGCTAGAGCAGAGCGCCGTTGGTTCGTTCATTACTGGTATTTATCGCCACTCACTCACCCTCATTCTCACCCCGCCATGGAACCCTATCTTGTCCCCCGTCCACCCCCCTCTCCGACACAGAGCGAGTACCAATCGGCCATCCAGTTCTATCATACCGTGCGAGACGCCAATATTCTCTATGAAGCTGAGGATATCGGCGGACGCCCTTTTGTCCTCGTCAGCAACGTGACAGCCGTGCTTAAAGGACACAATCGTAGCATTCATTGGGAGGACGGCCAGATTTCTCGATTGCTCGAGGCCGCTTATAGACGCATTCGTTACCGTCCACCTTTACAGAAATCATATCAGATCCTCGACAGCCTCCCGATATTCTACACTCTCCTGGACTTGGACCTGGGCCACAAGATACATAAGTTCGTCGAAGAAGGGATTAGCAAACTGCCTGTCGAGCTTTCAAAGTTGAGAGGACTGCTTCCCACGACAGAGTATGAGGACAACGCAGAGAAGTTTTATAAGCAGCAATGGCGGTGGTGCGCCATGGACTTCGAGTGGAGGATGAGCCGGAAGGCTCACTCCCACGAACATATCGTGCCAATAACCGCAAGGACCAAGATCGAGCCCACGAGGGATGGACTTCCCAAGACTGATAGGAAAGCCTTACTATGGGTTGTTGAAGTTCCGACAGGCTTTGTCGACGAGGAGGTTCAACATAAGCTTCGATCGCCAGACGACGACGACAATGATGATGGGGAAGAAAACATTCCGACCCCCAATGTAATAGACTCAGTATGTTGCTTCATGCAGATATCCACTGTTTGATTACCTACATGCTAACACGACACGTCCAGCGATACCGATTCGTCGTCAAGCGTTTCAGCGAGAAGAGAAAACAGGAGTTCGAGGCTGAGAAGAACATCTACAATACCATCGGCGAAAAAGAAGGTATCGTCCAATGCATCGGATGGTATACGCACTGCGAGAAAGATGCCGATTCCAACACCGAAGCCACCTACTACAATCTCGTTCTGGAATTGGGCGATCAAGACCTCTATAGCGCATTTCAGAAGGAGAACCCCCCCGTTACATTCTCGGAGATCCAGGTATTTTGGAAGTCCATGTTCAACGTGGCCGATGCCCTAGCATCAATTCAGATCACTGTACATCATGGTATATACACGACTTACTTGTACTGCTCCCGGCCCCTTCTCTCAGATAGTTAGCAGGTTGGCACGGAACTAACGAGGTAATATGCGCTTAGGTGGCACGGCGACATCAAGCCGGAGAACATCCTCGATGTCAGGGGTCGTTTTAAACTGGCAGATCCTGGCGAAGCTCGAGAGAAGACGGTCTGGGGGCCGTCTAGCGGGGAAGTACCCAAGATACAGGTTCCCGGCGGCACCCGAAGCTTTGGTAAGCCTTCATTCCTTCCGACCGGCCCGTCCCGCCCTGCAAAACAATATCGGGCACTAATCGGCTCACGATGTAACAGCGGCCCCGGAGAAGTTCACATACCGGCCCGATCGGCTTGTGGAACCGGAAGTGACCCAAGGGAGCGACATCTGGTCGCTTGGATGTGTCTTCTCCGTCGCGGCGACATACGTAGTGCTAGGGAAAGAAGGGGTAAAGCAATATCGACTACTGCGCCAGAGGGCCATCGAGAGCCTAGGAATTGGTATTGGCGATCCCTTCCACGACAAAGAGAAAGTCCTTTCCGCTGTGTCTGATTGGCACAGGTATCTTAGGAACACGATAAGAAAGGATGACTGCTACACGGCGAAGGTACTGGACCTCGTCGATAGTCGGATGCTGATAATCCCCGGCGAAAACAGAATCAGCGGCGCTGCCCTGAGCCAAGAACTCAAGGCCATTGACGAAGCAGCAATCCCGTCGACCGATGGGTTCCCGGACTACATTGCCGAATTCATCGACACCGTCACGCACACGGCGAAAAGCGGCATCTCTGAGCTGGAGGATGTCCCCCGGACAATATCCAAAAGCGGAACGGAACTGTTCTCGGAAGAACTCCTCTACCCCTCACGGCGTTCTGAAGGGCGTCCCATTGCTCGCCGTGTGCTGTCCGGCCCAGAAGACCGTCTCCGAGGCATTGGGATAGGAATCGACCCCAACCCAGTTCTAGCCATTCCTGAGAGAGTCTCGGGGTTCTTCACCCAAGAGCAGCGCGCACTGACATCGCTCGCTCGTAACCCTCCGGAGGCCCCGGTGAAGGCGCCAGACCCTCCTACGACCTTCTGGGAAGTGGAGGCCGACATCTTGGAGTTTAAGGCAAACCACAAGGACTACTTCAATCTCAGTAATTACTTTAAAGGGCACCTATCCGTGTATGGCAAGCCGCTCGGTGGCAAGGAGGACCAATTGAAGCGTCACTTTAATAACCGTGATCTGGTACGAAGGCCTACCTAGTGTATTATAGTAGAAATGTTTGGCCGACCGATTACTAATGGATTCTTAGGTGTATCTCGTCGATAATGCGTCATCTATGAGAAGCTTCTGGGGACACGCCACCTACCTCCTCAGAGTGCTTGTGATGCGGTCAATAGGCTACGACGACAATGGGATGGAGCTTCG
This sequence comes from Nemania abortiva, assembly GCA_022578505.1. Lineage (NCBI taxonomy): Eukaryota > Fungi > Ascomycota > Sordariomycetes > Xylariales > Xylariaceae > Nemania > Nemania abortiva. The sequence goes on from MU392719.1 coordinate 20,094, forward strand.
TTTCACGAATGAGCTGGACGAGAAGTGGAAGCTTACTCCCAAAAAGAATCAGAAAAAGGAGGCGTTCCTGAAGAAGATGGCTGATGCCGACCCCAATAAGCGGAAGAACAACATTTCAAAGACGGATATGAGTGCGAGCTTGAGCCTGATCCTAGAGGACCACTTGAGGAAAAATAGCGACGGTAGGAAACTGAAGAGGCACCTCACTATTTTGGTACTCACGGATGGACTCTGGGAGATGAACGACGAGAATGCTGTAGATGACTACCTTGTGACCTTTATCAAGAAAATCCCAGAGGAGAACTGGGAGCCGGAAACGCCTCTCAAAAACGCACGCGCGAGCAACAAGCCGGTATCGCGTCCACGACCCATCTCCATTCAGTTCATACGGTTCGGTCATCACCCGAGGGCCATTGAACGTCTCGACCGACTGGACAACCAACTCAAAGACCGACCAGAACTCTTGAGAACCTCTATTCCGTATGTGTTTCCCATTCTAGATAGATAGCAGAGTCCATCGTAGGTATAGGTAGATTTCATTATTCCACTGACGCCTTGCAGCGACATAATCGACACCGAAGACGCCAACATGGACGTGTACAAGATGTTCCTCGGCAGCTTCATCGAGGATTTCGACAACAAGGCGATCCAGGGCGCTCCGGGCGTCGGGAGCACGAGCGGCCGCAGCGTCACGTCGCCTACGAACGGCCCCGACATCATCAGCGGCGGGGGCATGTCTCAGCTGAGCGACTATGAAACGACGACGCAGTCCCCAACCCACCCCCACACTCCCACCAGTGCCGGGAAGTACCCTCCCGAGCTCCATCGGCAATCGTCGTCGTCAGTGTCGGGAAGACCGGTGCCGCTTCCGTGGTCTTCTTCCCCGCCACAGGCATACCCGTTGTCTCGAGTGCCGCGGATACATGGCGAGCCAAGCTTGAGTATTCCCGATTCGCCGCACGCGCTTGCACATCACCGCCAGGAATCCGGCGAATACACGGCTAGTTCTCGGGGGAGCGGTATGTATGGCCAGTACACGCGGCCACGTGGAGAGTCGCAGGGCCAATACAGCAAGGCCTCTTCCCCCCTTACTCAAATTCCCCCGTACGACCATTTCAATCCAACCTAGGAAGATACTGTTCGTGCCATGAGCATGGGATAGCATTTATAGACTTACTCGCAATAGTCTTCTATCTATCGGACCAGGTGCTGCCGGGGCTCTCTTTTCGTCCATCATAAGCTAGATGGGAAGTCTGTAGCCTGTTCAGGGTATACCTTCTTTGAGGCTGGCATCTCTCTTCCATCCGTCTTCGGGTAGTCTGACGAGCTGCAAGACTTGTGGTGGGTTTGCAGGTCCTTGCGCGGTCCTGTCTCGAGTTTATGCGACAAGCGCCGAGTACCCGCCTCTACACTCCTAACGAGCGTGGATCACCCGTACGTAGGATTGAGACTCAGGACTACAGGGGAGTGCATAGTCCTTGCCTTGCCTTGCCTTTCTCGACAGCCCCAAATATTGCGACTTACCTCTTCTCATGAGGGCCATCGAGGTTCGAATGGTTTAAATGAGCCTTCGGTCACTTTCATTAGAGACTCCTCAGGTTTACTGCCCCGAATAAAGGTCTCCGTAAGAGCTCGAGATTTCGGGAACAACGAACCTGGATCAGGAGTGCCGCCCTCGTTTTAAACAACCTCGGTCTGAGTGAGTGAGTGAGTGTATCAAGCGGGACCCCGCGTTCAGTGAGCAAGGAGTCGACGGATCATCACAACGCCCCCTAAGCCTTGCGCGTCTTTCCCCGACTCGGGGCGTACCTATATACAGTCACGAGAATCTACCTCATCAACAAGGAAGCCGACAAACATATGGCTATTCGGAGTACTAGTTTGTCCTAGTCTAGCTAGTATCCACTATCTAGTACTGAAACTATTGTACGTCAAAAAGGGGGCTGAATCGAATGCCTGCCTTGCCTCCTTTAAGCCCTCTGCACTAAACAAACTGCCTCGCGTCAGGAGAAGTGATCGACACCTATCTATACATATATGTATGTATGAGCGATAAGGGGACGAACTTATTCCACCCGAGCTAGCCGACCTACGATCTGCGACTCGACTTGCGACGCCGCTAGTTAGCGCGGGGAGAGTCGAATTGGATTACCTAGATGGATAAGATTTGCTGAGGCGCGGGAATTAGACTATCTATCTAGCTAGCTAGCTCATCCAGAGAGCTAGTTACCAGTGCGCTCACTCGCGCGCTAGATTAGTTAGATACTGGCTTACATACCTATATACCTATGTACCCCATCAATGCCCATCTAGCTAGCTAGGTATGCGTCGTCTGTCTAGTCGTCATCGCCTCGCGAAGCGATCACGGGCTAAAATGAAGTAGAACAAAATATTAAAAAAAAAACCTAAACAAAAACAAATAAACCAACCCCGAGAGGAAAATATAATAATATTATTACCTTTCTTCTAATACTAAGCTCTCTTGCGAATGATTTGTGTGATATCCCGCTCCCGGCCGTGAGCCGGCATTTTCTTTTCTTTTATTCTCTCTCTCTCTCCCTCTCCCTATCTATCTCCTGTCAGTCTGTCTGTCGCAAGCATGTCGCGAAAAAAAACCAATCATCATCAGCCCAACCTAGCCGACTAGCCCTACTTCCAACGAAAGCTGATGGCGCCGTCTCACAGCGTCTGTCTGTCTGTCCACCATCCACGTTCGCTCGCTCATGGGATCCGGACCCAAGTGGATCACGACACGCGGCATTGCGTGTCTCTCTCGTCTCTTTTTCCCTCTATCGCTCTATTGTCTTGTCGCTACCTTCGTCAGATTGGCCCCTTTGCACACGAATTTGCTGGTGGTTTGAATAGTGCCTCATACCTAATCAATGTCTAGCCCTAATGTTTAATCAAAGATTCCGTTGCTAAGTAGCAAAGTAGTGATCCCGAGGGGTCGTTGAGGCTGCGCGTAAGATAATTAATTAATTTCCTATATGAGTCCTACACGTGCTTCATCGCTATCTTCTTCTTCCTCCTCCCGGTAATACTTAGATGTCGATGAACCCTCACATGCGCGTGTGATCGCGACAGCGGCACGAACGATCGAATCGACACCATGTTACCCCTAACTCTCATACCGAGCGCCCTGCTCTCACTCGCCCTCTCCCTCTTTCCCCTCCTAACCATCCTGCCCCCCGTCCTCGCTGATGTCCCGCCCAGCAAGAATCTAACCTCCTACCAGGTCAGTTCCCTAGAATCTTTTATTCCCCCCTTTGGGCATGTGTGAAAACCACAATAAATTACCTTAAAGTGGCGTTTTTGGCTCCCGCTACTCTTGCAAGCTCCCGAAACCCCAAGTCATTTTCACCATAAGTGGACATTATTGACTCCAGTGTTTGTAATAATAAAGGCCGGCACTCTCGGCGACATCCCCAGCCAGACCTTCTTCTCCTCGCCCCTGAGGGCCCCCCTGTACCAGATCAACAAGCTCGACGTGTCCGGTATCGACCCCACGCGCTTCATCTTCATCACGGGCGGCTATGACGGCTTCGGGCCGAGCATCGTCTCCGCCAAGGACTTCAGCCTGGTCTACGCCGACCAGTCGTACTCGGTCGCGCAGGCCACGCGCACGGGCACGCTGCACGGCCAGCCGGTGCTCACCGTCTTCGCCAACGACGCCGTCCGCATCTTCAACCAGAGCTACGATCTGCTGTACGCCGTCACGCCGCAGGGGGACTTGAAGGGTGAGCGCCCGGACAGTCATGAGGCCCTGCTCACGAGCAACGGGACCGTGGTTATGGTCATTTCGCGGCGCGAGGCGGCCGATCTGACGCCTATCGGCAGGGACGGCGTGGACTGGGTGACGAATAACCATATCCAGGAAGTCGACCCCGCCAACAACAACGCCGTGCTCTTCCAGTTCGACATGCTCAGCTATTTCCGCGTCGAGGACTCGTTCTGGCCGTGGCAGCAAAAGGGCCCCTATTCGTTTTCCTGGGCGCACGACCTGTGGCATGTGAATTCCGTCGAGAAGACGGACGACGGCGACTTCCTCGTCAGCAGCCGGCATCTGCATAGTATTTTCCTGCTCGACGGCGTCTCGGGCCGGGTGAAATGGGTCATGGGTGGTAAGAGGGGCCAGTTCAGGGACGTCACCGTCAACGGATCGGCCGTGTTCCACTGGCAGCACAACGCGCGGCTCACGGCGCCGAACCGCATCACGCTGTTCGATAACCAGAAGGTGTTCAACGGCTTCTGCAAGCAAGGCGAGGAGACGTGCTCTCGCGGGCTCGAGATCGAGTTCGATGTGGCGTCTTGGACGTACTGGGTTGTGCACGAGTGGTACCATCCGCAGGGGCTGATCAGCGCCTCCCGCGGCGGCGTGAACCGGACGCCGCGGGGGAACACGCTGGTGGCGTGGGGGCAGAATCCAATGTATACCGAGTACGGCCCGGACGGCGAGCTCGTGATGGATGTGCAGCGCGGGCAAGTCCTGGCTCTGGATCATGGGATTGTGCCGGTGATTGCGTATCGCGCGTGGAAGGCGGACTGGGTTGGAATGCCCAGGTGGCCGCCCTCAATTGCCGCCGTGACCACAGAAGAAGATGGAACCAAGATTTACGTTTCGTGGAATGGGGCCACTGAGGTGGAAAGTTATATACTTGTGAGTTGATTTTTCCGATTTGCCCTCTTCGGCCTTGGGTTTGGCGTTGTGTATTTGGGACATGTGCTAACATTACATACATCCCAGTTCACATCGGACGACATCACCGCGTTGAACGGCAACGGCTCTATCACCTACGTGTCGAGCCGAACAGGTTTCGAAACATCATTCGAGCTCAGCGAGAACAGGAGATATGCTCGTATCTCCGCTCTAGATCGCAATGGTGCAATTATAGGCTGTACGATGACCATCGATACGGTGACGAACGCCAGTCTTGATCCTGGGTGGGCCATTAACGATTTATCTGCTTCGAAGGGGGAAGAGGAGGAGGAAGAGCAAGAAAAAGGAGTAGACCTCGGGACGGTCGCCCCTCCAGCCGTGATGTTGGTTGTCGTATTGATCGTTATTGGAATTACTGCGTAAGTGATCTCCTTTTCCTGGGCTTGGGCACCTCAGCTTTGATCTCAGGCCGTCGATGAAGCCTAGTTTCATTCATTCATGGTAAACTAACTTTCGTCCCCAGCTCGCTGACCATTATGGTGACATGCCGTACCAGATACGGTGTTCGATGGAACCACGGCACCATACGCAAGTGTAAGAAAAATGCTGTAAATCTTGTTACTTATATGTTCCGTTCAGATAGATGGTCAGTTGATAGGGATGACGTGGCATGCGCATACCATGAGGAGAGAGAAGAAGAGGAGTTCCTTATTGGTGAGCAGGGAAAGCGGGAATAGGGTGTTGATTAAATAAGAGCAGGAGGATGAGCGTGAGCATGTTGATGCTACGACAAGGATTTCACTAACGTTATACCCAAATGTACATAGTAGAGTCGAGAGCTCGTATTCATAATGAAGTGTCACGAGGAAGATGGAGGTACAAAGAGGCACTTTCACTCAGTCCTCATGGTAAAAAAGAAAGAAATAAAAGAAAAGGTAAAATAATGCCGAAGAGGGTATTTTGTCTCATGCAATTTGTTGTTTACTACAGATGGATGGCTAAATACCTAGGCATATAGCTACATCGCCAGAGGCTTCAGACTATAGATGAGCCAAGAGACCGGCAAGCAGTTAGAAGATATGAGGATTAGGCTCAATGCACTTACCTACTCGATCGGACAAGCCAAATACTTGGGGTATATTTTTCGTTCGGCTATCATGGAATCTAATCTGGCCTGCATTCACCACCTTCGCGGTGCCGCCGCGCCGCCCGACGTGAATGTGCGAGTTGTTATGGCGGCCTTTGCTCTCTCTTTCTCCAGCTTAGCTAGCCCCGTCCTATCCGTTATGGGAGTAGCGTTAATGATGTTATCAAAGGTATCATCGGCGTCGGCATCCGAGTCACCGTTGTCGGAATCCGGCTCCATGTCCAGATCGACCTCATACCTCTGTGGCTGCGGGGCCGGGATGGCTTGCGGTTTCGGTTTCTTGTCCATGTCTTCAGGGCCGGCGAAGGGTTTGGATGCCAATATCTTTCGTCTAATCTCCTCCATTTGGGCGTCATCCTCCTCGTCGTCTGTTATGTCGAAAGCGTCCTTCTGTTTTTGTTTCGGTCTCTTTTCCGATTGTTCGGCAGCTTCGCTCAGTTTTGGCCACTGGGCGGGTTTTTTTCCAAGATAGATACCATCTAGGGTCCCATCGTCGTCCTCCTCATCACGGCTGCCTTCTACTCCTTTCTCCTTCCCTCTCCCTTTCCCATGTTCTTCGTCTTCGTCTTCGTCTTGGTCTTCTTCATCGTCCTCATCTTCATCTTCATCGTTGTCGGAGTCAGAGTCTACTATGACCCTGCGATTCACGTTTCCTCCCTTCCATAGATCGTCATCGTCGTCATTCTCCCTGCTCTCGGCATGCTCTCTCTCCAGACGCTCCAGCCATTCTTTCTCGGTCCTCTTCACGGCATCCTCGTCCTCACAGGCGGCGTACTTCTTGAGCAGCTTGGCGTTGATGGCAAGGAAGGACTCGCCGTAGTTGAAGGGGCGCAGGACCTGCTCGGCCCAGTCGGGGTGGCCGCAGATGTAGAAGCTCGCGGCCAGGGCCTCGACGCAGTTCAGGCGGTAGGGCTTGCCGTAGTTGACCGTGTTGGCGGCGACGAGGTAGGGCAGCAGGCGCTCGCACTTGCCGCCGACCTTGGCCCACTGGACCTCGTGCGTGCGGGCCCAGGAGCACTCGACGACGGCGGCGCCGTACTGGTCCATGAGCGCGCGGTCGGCGGGCGAGAGCGTGTGCTTGCCGTTGGGGGTGATGATGACGCCGTTGTGGCGCTGGCCGAGGTGCAGGTCGCGCATGAGGCCGAGGCGGATGAGCTTCTTGCCCGAGCACCGCTTCGGGTCGCAGTGGTTCAGGTCCCAACAGGCGGCCTTGAACGGGGGTTTCCCATTATCATCATCATCACCATCATCGACGGCTCGGTTGGCGTCGTCGACGTTGCGGGCCGGCCGAGGCCGCGGGCGTGAGCCATTCTTGCCTCCACGAAGATGGTCCTTTTTGTGGCGTACCATGGTTTCCGGTTTAACCGATCTGGCTTGGTTTGAATTGAATTAGTTGTTTTTTTCAACAGCTCATAAAGTTGAAACAAAATGACGAAAGATAGTTGAGGTAGGTTCCTTAGGTGGGTTAGGTATCTACAAGTGTGGAGGGGCATTCTATGGCGGGGTCATATTTCAATAGGTCTAAGTACATATATGCACCTACAAGATGTGGCATCCTCCTTGGGACCCATAAAAAACGGTGAGACGCCGTAAGTGATCTAACCTACAGAGGTATCATTGCAGTTGTCGTCGTCACCCCATCACCACCAATCCTTCGCCCGAGGAGTGAAAGAGAAAGAAAAAGGAAGAGTACAGTTGTTCATTCAATTCATGTACATGGCTGTATCTCGATTGCTTGTCATATCTGTAATCTAACCTACCTATGTACATATTCTATTAGGTATCTACTTAGTAGTTCTGCTTAGCTACCTCTTATGAACGGTGGCATGACTTATTTGGGTTAGCTACCTAGGTAGCGTCTTGCCTTTCTTCACTGGCGAGCAAGCATAGATACCTAGGTAGCTTCTCCGTCTTACTTAGCGATTCCAGGTACCCGTCTATCTACTTGCTTAATTACTGCCTACCTGCCTTAGGTGCATTCTTACATCCCATCAAGTAGGTGTTTACTTCCTACTCACTTACATACCTTCTCGCCTTCTCTCTTTTTTTCGTACCACACCTGAAGGGTGGGGTTCCAGATTACTTATTTGTATTCCACACTCGACAACGACGACGACAGCGACAGCGACAGCGACGACGACGAGAAAGAGGAAGCCGGGGGAAAGGAGACAGACGACAGACGTACAATCACAAACACCACACCACACCACACCACACATATGGACATATAATACTATATACACACATACACTACACGAGACAGAAGAGAAGACGAGACAGGACAGGACAAGAGGAAAGAAGATAATAAGACAACAAGACAAGACAACAAGAAGAAGAAGACATGGAGGCAGCGTCGGCTCGCGCGGCGGCCCGGGACCGCTGGGGCGACATGGGCTATCCGCGACCGTCGCAGCTGCAGCGGTTCATCGCCAGCGCGTGCAGCCCCGAGAACTTCGAGCCGAACCTGGCGCTCAACCTGGAGATCGCCGACCTGGTCAACAGCCGCAAGGGCACGGCGCCGCGCGAGGCCGCCGTGGCCATCGTCAACTACGTCAACTCGCGCAACCCCAACGTCGGGCTGTTGGCGCTCGGGTTGCTGGACATCTGCGTCAAGAACTGCGGCTACGCGTTCCACCTGCAGATCAGCGCCAAGGAGTTCCTCAACGAGCTGGTGCGCCGCTTCCCCGAGCGCCCGCCGCTGCGCTACACGCGCGTGCAGGCCAAGATCCTCGAGGCCATCGAGGAGTGGCGCAGCACCATCTGCGAGACCAGCCGCTACAAGGAGGACCTGGGCTTCATCCGCGACATGCACCGCCTGCTGAGCTACAAGGGCTACCACTTCCCCGAGGTCCGCCGCGACGACGTCGCCGTGCTCAACCCCAGCGACCGCCTCAAGTCCGCCGAGGAGATGGAGGAGGAGGAGCGCGACGCCCAGGCCGCCAAGCTGCAGGAGCTGATCCGCCGCGGCGCCCCCGAGGACCTGCAGGAGGCCAACCGCCTCATGAAGATCATGGCCGGCTACGACACCCGCTCCAAGACCGACTACCGCGCCAAGGCCGCCGAGGACGTCGGCAAGATCCAGGCCAAGGCCCGCCTGCTGGAGGAGAGGCTGGCCGCCTTCCAGCCCGGCGACACCATGGCCGACGGCGACGTCTTCGAGGACCTGGCCGCCTCGCTGCAGAGCGCCCAGCCCAAGATCCAGAAGATGTGCGAGGAGGAGTCGGACGACCACGAGGCCGTCGCCAAGCTGCTGGAGATTAATGATAGTATACATCGGACCGTCGAGAGGTGGAAGCTGCTGAAGAAGGGCGACGTCGAGGGGGCCAACAAGCTAGCCCAGGGAGCACCCATACCGCCATCAGCCTCAACCGCTGCTGCCGGAAAGGCCAAATCCTCGGCGGCCAACGAGTTGTCGTTGATCGATTTCGATGCCGACATGGGCGCTAATGGAGCCGGTGACGAGGCCGCATCGTCCTCTCACGCAGCCGGTGTGGAAAATGATCTATTGGGCCTGTCGCTAGGAGACAACAGTAGTAGCAGTAGCAGTTTTGGACAGGGCGGTGGCATCTCCCTCGGCTTCGGTGCAAATCAAAGTCTGTCTACCCTCCTCCATTCTAATTAATAACTACGGTTGTTCTTCTGTACAAGCAAGTATCGAGCTAACTTTGGCCGCAGACATACCGGGACCCGCGCTTCTATCGTCACTAACACAGAATAGTACGGCCAAAGGACCAACACCCACACCTACGCCGCCTCCATTCTCCCCCTATTCCGGATTTACCTCGAAACCGTCAGCATCTCAGTCCACAACACCGCAGCCTCCTTTAGGTCAATACTCGGCCTTTTCACAGCCCTCGCAAAAGGCGAGTGATCCCTTCGCAGCTCTCAGCGCCTCCCAATTCTCTTCGAAGCCTCCTACGCCCCAACCACCCGTGGCACCACCCACCGCAGCCAACGACGATGATGAATGGTCGTTTTCTTCCGCTCTTCCACCAGAGGCATCCGCTCCACGTGATCATCAGGTCATCGTGAGCAATACCGTGCTCCGCATCAACATGAGGGCCGTCAGGGCACCACAGGCGCCCAATGCGCTGTCGTTACTATTCTCCTTTTCCAACACGTCTCCGCAACAGATAGACGATTTACATTTCCAATTAGCCGTGACAAGGGTAAGAATGAGCACTCCTTTTTTTTTTCTTATTCGTCATTTCCCTTCCCTTCTCTATCCCTAATATAACACACATACGCGCGCGCGTATTATACGCTGCGTATAAGCGTACTTTACGATTTGATTTACTTAACTCAGCCTCTAACTAACACAAAAAAAACCTCGCCGCAGGGCTACGAACTCAAACTCCAACCACAGACGGGCCGCACGCTGCAGCCCAACCAAGACAACGGTGTGACGCAGATGATCCAGGTGTGGCACACGGGCGACGCGGCGAGGAAGGTCGACAGCGCACGGCTGCGGTGGCGCGTGGGCTATAAATGGGGCGCGGAGGCGAGGGCTGAGACGGGGGAGATACCGGAATTTAGCATTGCCTAGCCTATCTACCTAGGTAGTCTAGAGGCGTTTTTCTGTTGTTTTTTTTAAATTCACGGCGGGCGGACTGCTCTGAAGATAGGAATGAATGAAAGAAAGCACGAACCAACGAACCAACGAGCAAGAGGAATCCGACCGGTGTTTCCTAACTTCATTTAGTTGTCGTGACTTGGTAGTAGCAGTAGGTGGTAGTAGTAGGAGTAAGCAGGTAGTGGAAACACATACCTCTTAGCCGGCCCGGGTTGCTGCGTGCGTGCGAGGGGGGCAGGCTCAGCCGATGAGTAAGTAAGTAAGTAAGTAAATAAGTACAAGCAAGCAAGCAAGCAAGAGTTGGACCAGGGGTGGGCGAGAATACGGCCAGCGGCAGGCAGCGGGGGTTTTTACGAAAAAGGAATCAATCAATCAATCAATCCATCGAGTAAGTAGATAGATGGATAGATGGATAGATAGATAGATAGAAGTCGACAGCCGAGGAAGAGCGCCTGCTCCCAGGAAAGAAAGGAAGAAAGAAAGAGTTGACATTGTTGAAATCAACATCCGAGTTGAACACTCAGTCGCACCATTTGTGATAGATGGATGGATGGATGGATGCAACCAGCCGTAGGGGATTGAGATTAGGTAGGTAGGTTCGTTGGACCTGTCTGTCTTGTCTTGTCTGGGTATTCTAAGGTCAATCAACCAATCAACTATTATTTGAGAGCCGTCACTACTGCTGCTTGCTGGTTTAGCTCAAGTTAAGTTAATCAACCCTAACTAAGTAATTAAATGACTTCGTCTCGTTCGTCAAAGCGATAACGAACAGACGACTGATGCAAAAACGAATATGCAATTCATACAACGTAGTGTAGTGTATTATTAACAGCAGACCTCATACGGTAATCTAACAAGTAATATGTATACCACACCCATGATAATTCCACATCTCCTCCTTCCGCTTTTCTCATTCCTCTATCTATACTGCACCTAGATAGTCATAGAATGAGTGAATGTGCGTATGCGTGTAAAGTAGGGTGTATATGTATAAACATCAGGAATAGGTAGGTACCTATCTAGGTAGGCTGGTATATATACACACGTTCATCCATCTTCGCCATACACATGCGCCCGACATACCCACCCCCCTGGCCGTTTTCCGTTGTCTATTCCCATGTATGTATGTATGAGTATGCAGTTAGTTAGAGTACAATCCATGTCCTGTCCTGTATCTTACACATCTATCGTATCGCATATTTCCCCTTTGTATAGTTAGTGTACGCTCAGGTTTTGACCCTTCCCATACCCAAGTGATAATTAGGTAAGAAGGCTTATCGGGTCGATGGCTTCAGAGCCACAGTAGTCAGAATTGAGCCAGTCAAGGTCTCAGCAGTCAGTCTATATGTTTGACTGAGTCATCCAGGCTGGACAAGCTACAGCCGCCGTGGTAGTCCAACCTACAGAGTCCGCGAGGTGCGCACCTCCTCGTAAGCCTGAATCTGATCGCCAACCTCGAGATCCTGGAATTCCTCGAAGCCCATACCACATTCGGTGCCTTTGCGCATCTCCATGACGTCTTTTTTGACGTGCTTTAGTGTCTCGAGTTTACCTGATAGAAGGGGGAGAACGAGTTAGCGTCATGGGGATAGAAGCAAGAAGGAAATCAATAGAAAAGAACCGGGGGACGAAGGGAATAAAGGCTAGGTCGAGGCGACTATAAGTGAAGGATGATAGGATTGTACGAAGTGACGCGACGCGAAGGAGGGGAACAGGATAATATAATGTAGTATAAGATAGAAAATAAAAACCTACCCTCAAAAACAACCTCGCCCTTTCTCATCACACGGTAGAGGTTATTCTTCCCCACGACACCGTTCCGCACACGACAGCCGGCGATGTTCTTATACACACGGCCACGTAGGTTGATCGGGAAGACCTGCAGGACCTCGGCCTCACCGAGGACACGCGTGCTGACGTCGGGCGTGAGGTACGAGCTCAGATTCGCCTTGACGTCGTCGACGAGGTGGTAGATGACGGTGTGATCGAGGATGCGAACACCCTGTGTCTCCGCCATGTGTCGGATATAACCTGGTGTCGTCGTGGCAAAGTTCACGATAACCGATTTAGACATCGCCGCATGCTCGACATCGAACTCGGTGATGGGGCCCGTCGCGGAACGCAGAACCCGCGGCCGGACCTCATGACTGCCAATCTCTTGGATCGCGGCACAGACGGCCTCGACCGACCCGTGAACATCGGCTTTGACGGCAAAGTTGATCAGTTTCGTTCCGTTTTCTTCATCTGGGAGAAGTTCCTGCACGCCTGTGCCACGTGTACCGCCCGTGTCGCCCTCATTGGCCGCCTTCTCGCGTGCACGCTTCTCTTCCAGGACCTTGCGCGCCTCGGTAATTACTTCGTAGTCGGCGGCATCTTTTTCTCGGTCGCGCAGCCCTTCACGGTAGGACACGGCTCTCTTGGCTTTTTCTTCGTCGGGTGATTGTATGACTTGGTCACCTGCAGCAGGTAAATCTTTCCAGCCGAGAATCTCAACCGGCGTTCCAGGCGACGCCTCTTCGATGTCTACGCCGGCCTCATTACGGAGTTGACGGATCTTGGCCCAAGTAAGACCCGCGGCGATGTAATCGCCAGGCCGTAGGGTACCGCGTTTGACGAGGACCGTAGCCACCTTGCCCGTAGGCTTCAGACTGCTTTCTAGAATCCATCCCTCGGCAGGACCGTCAAATTCAGATCGGTGGTCCAGAATCTCGGACAGTGTAAGGATATTCTCCTCTAGGTCGTCCATACCCTGCCCCGTCTTGCCACTAACGCACACGACTTGGACATCGCCTCCGAAGTCTTCAATTTCAACCCCGGCATTGGCCAGGTCGTGTTTGACGGCATCGATACGAGCACCATCCTTATCGATCTTGTTAATGGCTACGATAATGGGTACCTTTGCAGCGCGAGCGTGCTTCAAGGCCTCAAGCGTCTGGGGTTTGACACTGTCGTCGGCTGCAACCACTAGAACAACGATATCAGTCACATGGGCTCCACGTTGCCGCATGGTCAGGAAAGCCGCATGGCCGGGCGTATCCAGGAACGTGATGGGCTTGCCCGACGATAGCCGGACGGAGAAGGCACCGATATGCTGGGTAATGCCGCCGTGCTCTTGGGCCGCCACAGAGGATTTGCGCAGGTAGTCGAGAATAGTCGTCTTGCCATGGTCGACATGGCCCATAATGGTCACTACGGGTGGTCGCGAGGGGAGTACGGAGGGATCTTCCGGCGGAGGTCGTGGTTTTAGGTCTAAGCTGTCGCCGGCCTCTACGGTCGGCTCGTACCCATACTCCTGTGCCACTAGGGCGGCCGTCTCGCCGGCCATGAGACTATCCAACGTGACGCCCTCAAATCCAAGCTCGCCAAGCTGGACCAAGAAGTCTTCGGGCTGAATCTTAAGAGCCTTGGCAAAAGCCGTAACACCGATCAGCTCCGGCAGGATGATGGGGATAGGTTCAGTCCGATCGGCCTCGCGCTGCGCCTTGCGCAATTCTTTCTGCCGGCGCTTCTCCTGGTACCGCTCATAGGTGTCTCCTTCCTCATCGTCTTCCTCAAACCGAGAGGCACGCTGTGAGCGCTTCCCACGGCTGCCGCCACCACCGCGTTTTTTATCTTGTGTTTCACCCCAGTCAAAGATCTCCCGTCTTTTATTTTTCTCGCGGTCATGGCCATCGTCCCTGCCTCGAGAGGTCGGCCGAGGCAGATCTATGCTTCGGGATGGGGCAGGGCTAACCGGGGTATCGAGAATAGGATTCGTCTTGGTAGTCGCCCATGGATCTGGTTGACCAGCACGCCCTGCTTGAGGGCCGATGGCATTTCCCTGCACAGAGCCCCAAGCATCGTTCGCCAGGTGCCGGTTGCCGCTAGTTTTACGAGTCAGTTGGCCCCATTCCTCGGATGCCCCAAAACTTGCCAAGCCCCCCTTCGCAGAAGACTTGATCTTAGCATCACGAGCCCCAGCTTCCTCTAGAGCGTCGAACCCCGATCCGGCGGCTCCAACGGGAGGGGTTGGCGAGAGATTAGTCGTCGGGGAATTAGTTGGCGTGGAATCAATCGGCGGAGAATTGGTCGGCGGGGGTTTCGCAGACGCATTCGCGGCTACTGGGTGCCAGAAGGCGCTATTCCCAGTCAGGTTCGATAAGGGCGACGCGGCGGGCTCGGCCGGGGCTCGAACCGACGCCAGGCCGGGCTGCCGCAACGACGGCAGGGAATCTGCACGCGAGGGGAGCGGCGGCCTCGCAGGAAGCTTGCGAATCGGGGGATCGGGGCGACGCTCGACCCGCCTGAAAGCGAACGGGTTCACGAGCGAGGCGCGGTCGGCGAGGGACTTGGCGTCGCGCTCGTAGCTAATAGAAAAGCCGTCAGACCCAATAGCAGTGCCAGCGACGGAGAGGGCGGGCCGCTTGATGTAGGGCAGCCGACGCAGCGTGCTAGTGTCCGCCTGCCGGCCCTCGAGGGAGAGCTTGAGGTACCTTTCTTGGGATATCAGGCGCGGTGCGCTTGACTTGGTTTGTGGCAGACGCGAGGCCCAGGAGGTCTCTTTGAGCCTTTGCGCCGCCTGCTGAGCCAAAAGCCTTTCTCGCGCCCTCGCTTCATGGGGATCAACGATTCTGTCTAGGGGTCGGTTTCCGAAAGGGAGCTTGGACAGCGCCGAGGCGGGCGGACGGAAGCTGCTTCTGCTGCTGCTGCTGTTTGCTTTGTGATCGTCCGCGCATTGGGTTGAGGCGGAGAAGAGGCGGTGCTGCTGTTGCTGTGGCGGCAGCAAGCCAGGTCGTCGTCGTGGTAGTAGTAGTAGTGAGAGTCGATATCGGCAAAACGCACAAATAGAGCCGGAGCTGAGGCTAGAGCTAGAGCTGTCCCGCTGTCGAACCCGAGGCGTCAGTAAATCAATCCAGTTATCATCACCGCCAATGCCGTCTCCCTCACCTTTGCAAGTCTGCCTCTCAGCATGCTGAAGGAACGGAGATGCCCAGACAGCGCCGAGACATTGGTGGTCTACAACCAAAGATCGTGACACCGCCGACTAACCAACCCAACCGACCTGATTGACTGATTGACTGACTGACTGACTGACTGACTGGCTGGCTGGCTGGCTGACTGAGCGACTATTAAGGATTGATGTACTGGTCCAATTTCGGTACGAGTCCGCAAAGGTGGTATTAAAATCCGAGTAAAGAGGTACCTAGGTAGGTACTTAGGTAAGTAGCGTGCGTGTAATTAGAAGTCTAAGGTGTATATGTAGGTAGTGAACGACGACAAACCAAGATACTGTACATGATGTAGATATGTACTTAGATTATCTGAGCCTGCAAGAATATGCGACCGACCCGAAAAAAAAATCGGAGCTTGGTTGATCGCGCCGAGCCGTGACCGCCCCGGGGAGGGGCTAGGTAGTTACCTTACCTACCCTGGCATGCATTATTGTGGCGTTGGAAAGTGGCTAGGAAATAGGTGGCTTAAAAGAGTGGATCTGCAAATAGAGCAAGGATACCTATTTGCAGAATAGGGGCTGGGCCTAGGCCCAGCTTCCTCTCTCTTCTTCCTACATGCTCAATACAGGGTCGAATAGCCGGGTCGAGCTGGGCTATCCATGGCAGCAACAGTACTTCAAAACGAGTGGTATCAGCACTACAGAATAAGTACCGAAGCTGGTAGGTAGGTAGGTCGTATTCGAGAGGGTTGAAGAGGGGGGTCCGAAGGGATCGATCTGTAAGGAGGCTATTCGGCAGTGGCGAAGGGCTGTATCCGTTGGGTCGATTCGGTTCGACAGTCAGATTACCGGTCCATGGCAGTGGCAATTACCTAGCAGCTGACTTGTATAGTAATTTCTATACCTACGAAACGATCCGGGTAATACATCAAGACAGTGGCTTGAAGGAAAAGCGCGTGAGGCGATGGCTAGCGCTAGCGATCGGGGCTTCAGTTTCCGGCTAGAGACTGTAGCTCTGCGACTTGTACCGAATATAATAATCGAAAGGAGCAACTGGCAGTGACGTTTGCTAGTAAAAATGCTGTGAATGTTTAAGAAGGATGATGGAAACAGTAGCTCCGAAGGGGTAGGAAGGCAGTGGCTTCAAAGGAGTATTCCGCAAGGCTCTCTTGAAATTGACGACTTTGAGGGGTCCCGAAGACACTTAGCGAAAAAAAAAATAGGTGGCAGATGCACCAAAATACGGCTCCAGGTGTCGCGCGCTACTCATCGTTCGGTCGAAGAAGAAAATAGGAGGCAGAGGCTCCTAGGGCTGGGAGGTAGAACACAAGGTAGTACTTCGAAAACAGTGGCAGTGGCACCGAAATCTAACTAGGTAACCAAAGCTCTAGCTTTTTGAGACAGTAGCTCCGAAATCAGGGTTCTCATCGAGGAGGCTGAGGCTCGAACAAGACGCGGTCGGCTGGAGCACAGGAAATGACTTCCACCACCAGATTTAAGTGGTGTAAAGCATAGCGCAGGCTCTCCTGATCCGAGTAAGTATGACTCCGTGTCTGTCGCATACATATTACTTCGGTATTCGTTTGGCCTTGCTCAAAACTGACTTGTGCTCAATTTTACGTAGTACTATTTCTCCGACTTTCTAGGCGAACTACGGGAATAAAGGATAGGAATTCGCATAACAGGCTTAGATGGGACCATGTTGCTGTCATGCCACATAGCATGTATCTAGATGGAAGAATAATCCCCGGACTGTCGTCACCACACCTACAACAGAGCGCCAGACTATTGGTAATTGTAGAATTATACGTAGATAGATCTTTTGAAAGAAAAGACATTGCATCAACTATTTTAGCTTGGTCTAGTTTCTTTCTTTCCCTCTACCTCGGCCATTTCATCCTGTTTAGTCTCGGTAGCTAGCCCCATCACAATCTTTCTTGCGCAAGCGGCTGCAGCCATAGAAGAATAGCGCGTCCACATATTTCGATCCCTCTCCGTATCCTCATCGCAATAATTTGACACACCAAGCACAGACACCTCGTCGACAGGTCTTTTCTTCCGTGTGAAACCTGCTGTTTCGCCGTGGTCGAAACAGACAGCACTCGCAGATGTAAACGCCCCCGGACCTGCGACCGAGTCCCTGAATCCCGCATGCTCCGGATATGTAGGGTCCGATATGACCAGCCCGTAGCGGTGGACCAAGGAGGCTGGTTCATCCTGTCGTCGAGGGTTAAAAATCTTATCCAGCTTATCCACGTTGTCTCCAGCGGGCCGCCTGCATCTTCCACCCCATCGATCATTTTTCGCAGTAATTATTGCGATGTCCTGGTCCAGCGACCACTGCTGACCAGTATTCATGTTGTTGGTGGTGGTGAGGAGCCCCGAGGCCTGGAGAAGATCTATCTCTACGAGGTTGCCGTGCCGGTCCGTTTTGACGAACTTCTGTGCGACAATCACGTCGCCGACATGGACCTGGCCTACGTCACGCGGCATAGCACCAGCATTATTATTGACCAGGATTAGCAGCTTGATGGAAGGGAAGTTGTGGATCATGTCGGCTGCTGCACTACTCGAGTCGATTTCGCTTTCGCCCAACATGCAGTACATCGCGATGTTGTGTGAGCCAATCTTGCCGAATTTGTAACTGCTGTTATCATGAGGGTGTTCCTCATCTAGCGAGATACCACAGCTAGTAAACGCGTCTACATTCGCACAGATGTATCCGACGGTGAACTCATCTCGTGTTGGCATTATATATGGAAAGTTTTGAACACTGTTGTGATTGCAGTATTAAAAGGTATGCTTTAGGCAATGAGGAAGAAAGTGGAGGATGGTATTCGCAGGATATAGAAGGGATAAATCGCGGAAGAGAGCGAGGAAACCATGGCAGGTTATCTGAACACGCTTACGGCGCTTTGATCATGTTTACAGTTCGACTCACAGCCTCGCCACCGGACATCCCTTAGCCTAGGGGGCTGAGGGCATTGGCTAACAACTCAAGTTGTATACCCTGAAGCGTGCCACGCAGGCCAGCAATATGAACCAGTCAAGACGCTCTGGGATCCATGCGGTCTTGAGTGCGTTTGACTGATGTGCGCGCGAAGCCTGAACGTCGCCCGACTCTACAGGAATTGCGTGTCATATTGGGAATATGCCATTCGTGGGCTGGATTGGTTACTATCGCATTGAAATAAACTCAGTTTTCGAGTTGTTTTACTTCGACTCAGTGCTTCAATAATTACATGTCACATATCAAAGACACAATCGCTAACTATCCGGTCTCTCATTTTCGTGACAGATCACTTCTGTAACCACACCCCCATGTAAAAGCACCTTACGAAGCAAGGGAAATACCACAGCGAGAAACTCCTCACGTGTCAGGCAGGCGCAGCCAGCATGCGCAGGCGCAGGCGTAGAAAGCAAACAAAAACAAATATCCAGGCTTACGCATGTATAAATACGTAGTTGGCATCTTCGGAAGTCCTTCACTTCTTGCTCTCTACAGTTTCTGCGCCACGTTGCTATACTACGATCCAGTACCCTTTCCTCCCGAGATCAAATCCTACAATGTCTAGTCCCTTTTCGTATCTATTGGACGATGACAATGGATCCCAGAGTGTGGGTAATACGGCAAGCGACGTCATGGACGTCACGGACGACACCACGGCCACGCTCACGGACGGTGGTAGCACTCACGATGGTATAGACACTCCGGGCACCACCGACGACGGTATTGATACTCCCACCGCCAGCGGTCCAGCGGACAATGGTTTTCGGGGCACGCCGGCGAGCAGCGTAGCCTTGCCCGAGCCCGCCGGGACGTGGTCGGCGCCGGAGCCCACGGTCTTGCTGAGCCAAATCCAGCAGGCAGCCGAAGACGTGTCGCAGCTCGTTGAGCGATTTGGATCAAAGATGGCGAAAACGGTCCAGAGACCCGCCATCAAAAAGGCACTCTTCGCCGACCTTAGATTATTACGGCTACCGTGCCTACAGTGGGCCGACAACTTTACCTGTCACGTCACAAGATTTTCCGGCAAGCCGTTCGACTACAATAATTCGGCCCCGTTGCTCTGGTGGCTCTGGGACGAGTTACTCGAATACCTGCAGCCATCAGCCGGTACGCGAAATTGCAAGCTCGAGTTTACGCCCGTCGGCGAGACCTCCACCCTCTTGCCCTACACGATCAGCATATACCTCGACTCTAAGAATTGTAATGATAGCATCTGGCTCACTGCGTCGTATGATGGCAGCCTCTTCCACGAGAGGCGAACCTTCGACGTTCCTATCGCCAAATTCTGCTTCCCCGAGGCGAAAAGGTACGGCAAGCCGACGATGGCTACCCTTAGCATTGACCGATACGTGCATGAAGATGAAGAAGGCCACCTCGATCACACATTGGATTACCTCATGCCCCGTCCGGGGAGCATATGGCGCCAGGCCATGAAGGCCTTCCCTATAAAAGAGGAGGAGGCGAATCTGGTCATCGCTCTCGCCGGGACTTGCAAGGTTGAAGACGGCCGCTTCTCCTTGTCGGAGGACCAAGTTCAGCAGTACCTGAACTTGCTGCAGCGCTTCCCCCCCAAAGGCAGGGAGTACGTAATCAACATAGGGCTTGTGTGAAAGACGAAGAGACCGCACAGCAGCATGGAATATCAATCCGGAGGCCATTGGGGTTATTAAGATGTGGACGAGTATCTATCTACGATCATTTGATTTTTACCCCCTTGGGTCTTACCGTATATTCAAGCTTAGATAGTTTCTCTCTACCTACATACAATGTAAGCAAATAAAGAGTTTAGCATCTGAAATTATGATTCGTTCGCTGGCATCCTTAATAGCGAGCACCACGAGGGAAACTTATACTGTCAATCCGTCCCGCGAAGGTTGGACAAGTCTCGACTATTATATCAATCCCGTAATGGCCGCATGCACACTCGCTTATCTAGCTCAGTATATGTTGATTCGGTGTGAAGTTTTCTGTACTTACGTAGCTCCAGATCTATTTGTATTTTCTCTAGGCGCCTTGCAAACAAACAGGTTGGTTGATTACTATAAAGGGCTACGTAGGGTAATGACGAGACCATATATAATAAAGCGTACCATGAAGAGACGCCCTAGGTTCTAAAACCTGGCACTATGTGATCCAGCCTAATAACAGTTTTTAGCGAGTGGGGAAAGACAGTCTAGAGCTTTCTCTAGCTATTAGCCAGCGATAAATTAACGTTCAAGAGTGAGAAGAACTTAAAACTAAAGCAGCTTTTGATAGCGAAAGATGGGCGGTAATTGCTGGTATGGAGTAACTTGATTTTAGCTTGATTGGTAAAAGTGCCGATAGAAACAAGATCATGTAACATTCCCCAGGGAAGCAATACTAGTATAGACTTTTGGGGGCTAGGAGAGAATATATACACTTCCACATGGTAGTTTATTTGCATATAAAGTATAAAGCTTTTAATGTACAAGGTTGCACGCTGGCTTCGTCCCCACACAAGACATGACGGTATTACCCATGGTATATACCTCAGGTAACAGGTCTTGATTTCACCTAGGTCCGGCCAGGAGTTCAAGCAGGCTTTTGCTGGTCTTCCTACAGCCCACGAGCCCACAACCCACAGGACCCCCCCCCCCACTAAAGGGGTTACCACATCCCGTCCCCAGGGGCCAACGAACGCGCAAGGCACGGCAGTCCTAAAAAGAGTGGACACGGAGTCATGACACGGCAGGCCCTTGAGGTATGAATATGGCTTCTATAAATCCTACCACGTAACTAGTTAGGTTAGTTAGATAGCGGCATAGTTTGCCACGTATGATGCCCTCGTGGAGGCTTTAGATGCTGCTACGCAGCATTGCTACGTGACGTTAAAAACAATCCATCCATCCATCGAGCTGTTGGTCTCAACTTTCATAAATGCCCATGGCCCATACGTTCCAAAATTTGAAGGTTTTCTTGTCTTCCTCTGCCTCTTGGAATATAACTTATTGAGATAGCTACCTAGAAATACTTAAGGCATAGTAATAGCACAACTGAGCTAACATAGCCAAAATACTGTGCAAAGCGGAGCCGAAATAATTTTTATGATATACTACTTAGTTTTACTAAGAGATTTGGCAGCAAACCAAATAATAATGTTCCCTCATTATCCTAATCTAAATGTACAACACTCCTAGTTACAACACTTAACATCACTGTCTCCGTTCGATGGAAACGCATCTCTTCCACAAGCCACTTGTGTAGGCCATCCGGCTTTTTTCAAGGCTCCCCCCACGAGCTTTATCAGCATGAGGTCGCTCCCTGCAGCAGCACGAAGGTTAACGATTTCTTCCCTATGGACACGGGCAATAATTCAGTTAAATTCAAAAAAATATATAAAATACCTGGAGCACCGGCTATGGATCCCGCAATAGGAAGGCTCTCTTCTCGGCCGCTAATGCGCGATTTATATTTGGACTGGCCAACTAAGAAAGGAAGGGTTGTTATCAGCACAATGACGACGTGTGCATCCAAGTGATGAAGCCACTTGTCGACGTTTGCTTACTCGGCAATACAACCTGGGGAATTCTCAAAAAGGCGCCTAGGGTCAAGGCGTCGATGCCTTCCCTAGCCTTCGGGGGAATGTAAATGTCACGATAGACGGGCTGACCCGGACCGACAGGAAGAACGAGGATGGCATTTGAGCCGCACCTCTCGTCCCCCCGGAGGACGTTGTCGGCAACCCAGTTCCGGAAGACCTGGAGCTCTCTTAGGCCTTGCTCTCGTTCTGCTTTCGTTACTTCCGCACCCAGGTCCCTTGATGGAAACAATCAGTAATAAAAGCCCGGCGACACGCAAGACTTTTCGGGATAGGAATCTGGGGACAATGGGGATTGATTGAACAGACTTGCCATTTCCACTGCATGTGTGGGGATACGTAGACGCGCGTGCCAAACTTCTTGGCATGATCTTCTCTGAAGTAATCATATTCGTGATAACCGTCGTAGTAAAAAGGGTTGTACCCAGCCTGTAAGATTATTTTAGCCAGGTATACAACAACCTTCATTCTCTCGACTATACCGAGGGACGCTTACCCTGTTCATGTATTCCGCCAAAGTCTTCCCCTCTGCCTCAGGCGGTGGACTGTCGGCCCATCTGCCTGCTAGAGAAAACTCGGTTTTTCTTACACCCAAGAAATTCTCCAAGATCAAAATGAAACTCTCCACAATATGTTGCTGGGCCTCGTCTTGGGAAGGAAAGAAATCTGTGGGGTAAAGGATGGCCCGAGGAAACTAAGGGGTACCTGTTAGCGGAGTTGGACTTGAGCTTACGATCAAGATCATGGGCATCATTAATATATAGCCTAAGCGTGTACTCACGGATTCAAATTCTTCCACGTAGGGACCGAGTGTAGAACGGGAGAACGCTTGGAACATGTCGAGACTCCTACAGAAATACCCAACTGTATCAAATACCCTACTCCAGAATAAGCGTTATTTTAGATCGCGCTAGATTGAGCCAAGGATAAGAGGAGGTTTGTTTACGATGAACTAGGATAGAGGCCGTTCGGTGAGCCCCATTTACCGGTTGAGCATCTGATTCCGTAGACCCCGCTCTGGGCTGCGGGCTCTCGGACGCTTCCGTATGCTGAGAGAGAGAAAACAAACATTTAATAGATTTTCTATATGTACGTCATAGGGTGAATTCCAAACATACTATCGCTTCCGATGCAGATGTCTAGCCACGGGTATGCGGCCGTGGCCGTTGCGGATCCGGTCGAACTACCCCCAGGGGTGAGATGTTGATCCCCGCGGGGGTTGAATGGACACTGGTAGTCCCACCAGTCGCAGGGTTTCTCGCTAGATGCAAAGGCCGTCATCTTCGTCTTGCCCACGATGCACGCCCCAAGGTCAATGAGGGTTTTGACATAATCGGCAGTCTCCGGGTCAGGCCCGTAGGTAGCGAGAAATGACCTACATCCCATGGAACACCGGACACCCTCAAGCCGGAAGTTGTCCTTGATGGCGATGCGAAGCCCTGCTAGGGGCTTCTTCTTGTCTTTGCGCCCCAAGCTGTATAACCGGCTGGGAACCGCGACTGAGAGGCCTAGTCCATCCGGACCGACGGAATCCAGGCTCCTGAAGCTATTCATTACAAGTCAGAATCAACAACACGCAAGACTTGGGACTCGGGTCAGCCCGGACTTGAATACTATGCACACATACTGATAAGGCGACCCAAGAACGGGGAGTACAGCGGTTTGGAAGGACGAGAAGTAGTCCACATATATCTTCCATGCCTGAAAAATGACGTGTCCGCATAAAAAGTAGGGCCCACTGGGAACATGAGACCCTATCAATGCGCCTTGGGTCGTGTAGATGGTGTCAAGCGGCCATGACTTGTCTTGCAGAGGTTGAGATCCCGCCAGCCCCCGCCGAAGCTTGCTCGAGCCCTCGGGCGATCTTCCGTGAATAATGAGGACATTGGAGAGGAAATTGGAATCGAAAACATCATCCAATTCCTGAAATCGCGCTACCTGTAGCAAAATCTGGTCTGATACGAGGCTGGTGTCGGTTTCCGAGAATAGGAGAGCCGGTCTGATGATATCAGGTGGGCTGCTAGTGAAGAACGACGTTTTAATTCGCTGCCCATTTACGCAGTGATATCAGTAACACATCAGTAACTAGAGAATTTTAAGCAGTTGAGGCCAACCGACCATTCCTGTTGCTACAAGAGCATAGCGATTCCCACCGAGAGTCGCAAATTGAGGATGCATAATGAAGAGGTGTTTTTTGTAACCTCGGTGTCATGGGAAATTTATCACGAAAAAGGGGCCCAACAGCAACTTCCAGAGGTCCAAATATTTTGACTGGAAGTGGGAGCTGCTAGCACGGGAAGAACGGTGAGACTTGGGAGGGTTAGGGGTCTCCTGATATCGCGTACAGCGTGGGACAAAAAAGCTATGTCCACGCAATAAATTGAGGATTCAACTTGGAGTTCACATGTTTAGGTAATAACGGGCATTGCATTATAATCTGGTTATGCGCATAAGAGACAAGATTGTCGAATTAAAATCAACATAGTGATTCCAGAGGTACCAATGTACACATATTAAAGATTGAAGCAAGGGAGAAATCTCAGTTACATCTAAAAGAGAGCTATAGGATGCGTAAAGTACCCCAAGTAGGTAGGTACTAATGTAATCAGCCACTGCCTGGGAAGACGTCGACGTAGGTTATTATTTAATAACAAACTCTTGTTTCGTAAGATGTCCGGCTCTAAAATATTCCATAATTTTACCGTTCATCATGTCTTTCGGCAGGACAATAAGGCTATAATATCGGTTGGCGGTAAAGTCAGTAGCTGTATAAAGCTTCAATGAACTTAATTGGGACAATAACTTGCCATTGACCGATGAACAACCATGAGTCTCCCTTTGGTCGTAGAATGTAGGGCATGTTCCCGCCAAACAGAGCGCAAACAAAATCGCCAGGTTGGACCAACCCGTCCGAGCACGCCAGGAGGCAAGATTTACCTCTGGTAACTTTGAAGCATCTCGTAGTATTTATGGCCCATT
Organism: Nemania abortiva; assembly: GCA_022578505.1. Taxonomy (NCBI): domain Eukaryota; kingdom Fungi; phylum Ascomycota; class Sordariomycetes; order Xylariales; family Xylariaceae; genus Nemania; species Nemania abortiva. Next base: position 44,949 of record MU392719.1, read on the forward strand.
GCCTCACCGACCGCCTGCGTTCGTCGATCCCCACGGTGATTCGCGGTGGGGGGAATGAAGATTGGAAACCGAGCCATCCCAGCCAGTACGAGTGTCTTTCAAATACTTCCGACGCGCGTGGATAACCCCAGGTTATTCTTTTACAGAATCTCTTGTGGCCTTCAAATCGGATGTCAGGATCAACATCTATGTAACGCTGATGTACTTCTCCAATTGTGCCGACAACGAAACCTTCAACAGTAATGGTTTTAGTGTTGAAGCAAAAGTCGCATCTTGCGGTGGAACCGCACGTGAATGAGAACTTCTCCATCCCATCGCGTGCCTTTCCGGTATCCAAAGGTGCCAATTTCGGTCGATGGAGGCCACCCCGTAAACAGGATTGCTGGTTCGACGGTACCGCCCAATCAGGTACCCATGAAGGCAGCACAGGGTCAACGCCGGATAGATCTCTGTTTTTCTCCACCTGGTTCAGGAACTCGAGGCACCCCATATCTTCGAAGATCAGCCTCGCGGTCTCCATGTAAACTTCACATACCGACTTGGTGTAGTCAGCACAGAGCGGCTGTCGACCGTTGAGTTCTTCGGAAAGGCCCAATATTGCATATACTTTGTCCCGTTTGTCTTTGGATTGGTAGTCTGTCGCTATATCCAGAAGGCAAAGGAAAGCACCCTTGGAGGGCGGTTTTGCAGTTGATAAATAAGGCCTTTCCCATTTCTCGAATCTCAACTGCCGAAAGACCCTCATACCGGCCGCACCCCGTCTAAACGGGGAGAAACGCCGGGGCTGACCGTAAGGGACGGTGGCCTCGAGTATCTCACCCATGTACAACATGCAACTGTTGAAACCTGCCGTGGCTTTTCGAACACGTTCCCAATCGGCAGCATAGGGGCCACACAAAAGTACCGCTTTTCTCGCGAGAGTAATCTCCTGGATGACCCAGACACGCCTCCACCATTCCCTGTCCAGTAACTCGCCAAGGGCCACCCAATGACCTTGGAAGGACTCATGCCTAACAACATGGGAGACATATTGGCCAGCAATGTCAGCATCCGTATCATATAAATCGGCTAGGCCGAAAAGCAGACGAAATGCAGGCACAGTATGTTCTGATGCTCTGCCTAACCACGCAACCACCTGTGACGCTCGACCGAATATCTCCCTCATCAGAGCAACTTGCTGCATTCGCTCCTTATGGTCGTTCTGGTTGATGCAGATCGCATCTACCCATAGTAGTGTTGGAAACGTGAAATAATAGTTGAGAGGGACAGGATCGTCATCGCCCGTATAACAACTGCACATGCGATCACAGCAGTACAGTCGGTTATTCCGTAGATGCCGAAGTGCATCGTCCAGGTTTGCCGTCACGGGTAGCCTTTTACCGTTCGCTAAGATATGTGAGCTCGGCGTCTCCTCCCCCTATACGTAGGACAAAGCCTGGTAGGTGAGTCCTAGCTCGTCAAGATCCACCTCTATCAGAGAGCATCGAACGGTCGAAATGTTCTCGGAATTTAGCTCTTCGAGCTGGAGCATTCGAACAGCTCTCTCGCTAGACAGGGCCCGGTAGGTGTACGTCGCCATTGCGTACACTGGCGTGGTAGAAGTGCGGAATTAGCCTTGTGTTTAATTTAAGTTCACAAAGCTGGCTAAGGCTTATGATCCTTGTTGACAAGATTGCATAGCGGTTATCCCCCAAAGAAAGGGCTATAGGACGAGGGAACAAGATAGATGGAACAGGTAGATAACTTATTGGCTTCGGTCTGCGGGAGTAAGGCAATTGGCTCAGCCCCAAAGAGGCGGGAGAGGCGAAGGCGGAGTTGAGGTTGCCTGAGCAGCCCGGCCTAGCTAGCATGCTTGTTAAAATTGAACCAATAAACTTCATCCTCCATTTGCCGTCCATATATACATAATCAATCCCCTCACTGGATCCCCAGCGACGAATCCGTGCCGACGCTGTCCTTCCAGAACTGGTCAAAGTCGACGCCCTCCTTCATGAACAGCTCCCGGATCTGCTGCGCGGCCAGCTCCTGCTTCTCGGGCCCGAACCCGCCGGGCTGCGACGCCTCGAACTGCACGATCTCAATCCAGCGGTAGAACAGGTCCTCCTTGCCGACGGCCGCGAGGGCGTCGCGGAACGCGAGAACCTGCCGCTGCCGCCCGTCCATCTGCGCCTCGGCCTCCTCGCCCCGGAGGTCCACGCACAGCCACCCCCAGTCCTCCTGGTACAGCAGCACGACGAGCGAGAAGGCCTCGAGCGCCGCCATCTTCCTGTCGACCATGGTCGTCGCGTCCACCATGGCGCCCCAGTCGAGATCCCAGTCACCGTCCATCAGCACGTACCCCGTCTTCTCGCCCAGCACCATCGGCGCCGTGGCCGCGCTTATACGCGCTAGGAAGTAGCTGCGCGCCGCGTTGGTGCCGTCCTCGCCGTCGCTCACCACGTCGCCCATGGCCGCGCTCCACCGGCGGCTGCGACGGACAACGACCTCGCGGTCGCGAAACCCCACGGCCCACCGCCACGCGACCGGGTTACCGTGCTGCTGGCCGAAGCAGAACTCGACGGGCCACGGCCACAGGAACACGGCGAGCAGGGTGTCCAGCATAAAAGTCAGCGCGCGGCGGGCGACCTCGGGGATGATCTCGGCCCAGGTCATCTCGTCGACGAACATGGTGGTCTCGTTCCAGTAGCCCATGGCCGACGTCACCAGGCTGAGGTAGTACGGGCCGACGTAGTACACGCGCCACGCGAAGAGCGCCGCGATGGCCAGGTTCAGGCACACGGGCACTAGGAAGATCTTGCGCTTGAACGCCCGCGGCTTGCTGTCGACGTGCAGGATGTACACGTGCTTCTCATCGAACGTGTCGATGATGGGCTGCAGCACCTCGGGCGGCCGTTTGTACGGCGCCGGCAGCGCGCCAGTGTTGTTGCGTTGGCTATGGGCGGGCTTGACAGATGCCGACTTGGCTGCTTTCCGTTGTCGTGCCATGGTTGGTCGATGACAAAGAGAGAAGCAAAAGGTGAGGTGAGGTGAGGAGCCTCATGAGCTCCGTTCCGGGCTTCGTCGGAAATTGTGGTTGTAAGGAGACCTAAGTGAGGCAAGATCCCTGTAATAATTATATGTACTACGTAGATCGGAGCCATGCCCAGTTTTTGCCCGATCTAGTTAGTCCAGTACAAACGCATTCATTTTTTAAATAATAGAAGTTTACTTCGAACTCAACACATATTCTTCGTAATCATATAGGGTAGTCTAAGATCGTGTTCTTTTTTTTTTTTTCTTTTCTGATTTTTTCTGCGATAAAATGTGTAGCAATATTGTGTTGTTGCAACAAGTCGGGCTTCTTTTATTCTAATGCAGGGCTGCCTCTAAGTACATCGATAAAACGATCGTTTCCCCAGTGTCAACGAGCTTGACGATGGTATATCGAGTCAATCGAGGGAAGGAACTCACTATTAGCACACAGGAGCACGAGAGGCAGTCCGTCGATTATAAATACAAAAACAAGTATAATCGTTCATGCCAACAACTGTCAATCTAAATGAAGCAGGGGGGAAGAAGTAAAATAGAACACATACGTGGTGGCACGGTGACAAATCACAAGAACAGCAACATCATGTATAAGAATTTGGTTGAAGAGTGTTGCATAGCCAGCTATACTAACTACTTTCCAGGTCTTCAAACATGCCGGGCTCAAGTCAAGGGTTTTATTTCTTGCCTTTCTTGGGGGCTTTCCCTAGAGCGGCCTCGCGCCTCTTCGCCTCCTTGGCTTCTCTCTCTAGTCGTCGCTCCTTTTCTAAGGCCTCTTTCTCCTCTTTCTCAGCCTACATGTCATCTCGCATTAGTATCTAGTATAATAGTAAATTCCTCGGGCATAAGAAGGGGTACAAGTATCTCTGTGTGTAGATGTAGGCGTGGATATATCATCGCGCAGAGTGATCTAGCTTTCAATAAAAGCAACTTACCTGTTTCCGGGCGGCGTCGGCCTCTCGCTTTTCACGAATCAGCTGTAGACGAGCCAGATCGGACTTGGCCTCGTCCGTCTTCCCTTCGGCGTGCAGCTTGCGGTAACGCTCGGCGGCCTGTTTCTTCTCAAGGGCCTCGCGCTCCTTCCGGTTCATCGTCGTGCTGCTTACCGACATCTTGCTGACGCCCTCGGCGGCATCGTCAACGGCGGCCGGCGCAGCTCTCGTCTGTTGCCGAGAGGCCTTGGAGTGGTTTGGGTTGGCTGGCATGTCGTCGTCTTCCTCTTCGTCCTCTTCGTCGTCGCTGGGCATATCGCCGACCTGGACCTGGCCCTTTTGTCTTCTCGCTATGGCTGCGTCCTTCTGGGCCTTCTTGGCGGCCTTGCGCTCCTCACGGGTCAGTTCTTGCTGGGGCTGAGAGGGTCCCGCATCCGAGTCGTCATCCGATTCCTCCTCGGAATCTTCTTCCGAGTCCTCTTCGCTGTCATCGTCGTCATCGTCGTCGTCGTCGGCCCCTTTCCTTCTCTGGGCATTATCACTCCACATGCTGACTTCGTTTCCGTCGGCGTCAAGGGGTCGAAGATCGCGAGAAAAATGCTTTCCACCTATGGTTATGTTTGAGTCAGTTCAAATGTTTTCTCAGTGCGATAGATCAGATTGTGGACAAACCTCCTCGAGTAAACTTCTTAAATTTGCCGCCGCGACCGCGCGAGTTGGCGCCAGGTGCTCCTCCTCGAGGTGGCATCGCAACAATGTCGGAAGTAGTAAAGTGAATATGTATCGTTGACAGGTAAGTAAGTCTAGTTTAGTAGGTTGGTAGGTAGGTATGCGGTCAGTCGAGTATGCTGAATAGCTGATAAGGAATCTGATCGACAAGATAAGTCGAGTAGGTAACGTAATTTATAGGCAGCGCACGCGACGGGCGGCAAAGCTGGCCGATGCCTTTTGCTTGGTGTGATTGATTGATGGTGGGGCAGAAGCAGAAGGAATAATAGGAAAAAAGGTGGTGTCGCGTAGCAAACAAGCAGTGCTCTTTTTGATTCTTTCCAGGTTCAATGACGTTGTTGATCCTTCAACAAGAATAAGGAAACCCGTGTGCCAGGAACAAGGCCTGAAGACTCTGAAACCAAGTCGAGAGGCCTTATAGAAGGGGAACAATGACAATGTTGTTGGTTTGGATCATGCAACTTTCTTGTGAGATAGCGGGGTAGGGTACTTAGACAGACTCGTAGGGGTCTTATTATTGTTGGGATGTTGATTGGTTGATATAACAGTGGAGCCAGAAACTCACTATGAATCATAACCAATTAAATCATCCTGTTTGAATCTTACAAGTACCGGTACTGTAGCTGCTGGACAGGTAGGTACATATGTATATGTGGCTGAACTGTGGCTCAGTCTCAATCTTACCCAATACGTAATAGTCAGCCAAGCCCCGTGCGGCCTCTTTTAAAACTCAACTGGCCACTGTAAATTTTTCCTCCTCTTCTCTCTTTTCTTTTCTCATCATAAAACAAAGAACCAATCCTTCATATTCACTCTGGCTTTCGCTCTTTTCAATGGCAGGTCCTGGAGGGGAAATTGGAGGAGAGAGGAATGAACATTTATTCTATAAATTTCGATCACTTACCCTCCGGCCCGTTGCAGCTCGCTGCCGTTGGGTCCCGGAGAAATTTTCGCATCGATACATACACCTTCACACTCGACACCCAAGTCTTCTCCAAGTACCCAGCTTTATCAGTTATGCGTGATCTCACACATATCACATAGCAATATTTCACGCTGCGCATCATCGCTGTGTCTGTCTTGATATTCATATACCCGCATGAGGAGAGTCGCGTAGTAAAGAGGTGGGAAATGACGAAATAAGTACGCTTCCCTCCAGCCCACAGACCACGAACGTCTTGAGCTAGAGGCATTCCCATCTATATGGGATAAGAAGACTCTCTTAGTTACTGCGTTCCATTGTATCCATGCGCTCGTCGAGCAGTCGAAAAGTAGCACCACCACCCTCCGGGTCGATTGTGCTTCTCCCTGCCATACAGTCTTGGAACAAAGAGACTGTTTTGAATATAGTAGGTAGTACGTAGGAAGGTGTTTTGGAAGACCCTTGCGCAACAACGTATACTATTACCTACCCCTAAGTATAGGCCTGGTGACGCTCACAGTCAATACCTATACGGTCGGTATATAATCTCGCTTAGAGTCACATCTCTAGAGTGAGCGAACGACCCCTCGCAATGGTTCCTAAGGCAGATGAACTACTGGGGGAAAGTCTGTTCCAGTCTCCTTCATAAGTGTCGCGATTAGCTTCAGTTCGTGGGAAGACAAGGCTAGTTGAACACAAAGACTACTCCAGTTGCTCCCGCGGCAAGAAATGCATGAGCTTGAGACAAGGCACGCCGCTCTCTGGCTATTCTGGCCGTTGGTTCGGTGCTCGCGAAAGCTTCCAAGTCTAGAGAGGCGAGCGTCAATATGAACATAATACGCAGCTGTCAATGTGATACCAACTCCTAAGCATAGGGGGCAAATACACGTCTCTTCTCATTCCTTATAACGTGGTGCCTGCCTCTCTTCTCATTCATGTCATGACTCTCTACCGACACAATGTGTATGGTGCCCCAGCGGGTTCCATGTGAGCGACTTGCGAACCCATTGGTGCGACGAAGCGCGTTCAAGCATCCAAGGAACCTTGTTGCCAGTAGGATTAATTCGTATGCTACGGCCAACTAGCCTAGGTAGAGAAGCAATGTCCTTGTTCTGGAGACATAGGTGCCAGACGGTCGTAAGCTTGCGGGTTTTCGAAGACATGCTGCCTGGAATATGGTGGCACAGGACTTCTTCCTCTGTAAGAAGGGAAACCATGAGGCGTATGGTAACGTGGTATGATTCGGCAAGATCGCGCGCGGGCTTCTGGGGTAGTACTAAAACGGGAGTTACAAATGCCTATATGGCAGACAACTAGGTCGCAGGTGGAACGAAAGACCACTTGGGATGTTTGTATTATAGACCTACTATCACACAAGGAGATGAGACCTCCCTTATATCTAAGGCGAAGGTTTAGGAATCAATGATATTAAGCCCTACCCCTATACTACACCCTAACTACCACTTAACTGCTACCCTGCTGTAACCCATCTTCACTCTAGAGCTTCCTCCACTGACACTATAGTTGAGGCGAACTAAAATAACTGGTTAATAATTTCAGTATAATGGCGAATAGGAGGACAGTTGAAGGCCTAGTAAAGATTGTTCGTTAGCAACATTTTATTAGTACGGTCGTAAATGCTGTTAGTAGTCAACAACTTGCAATAAATCCTCATCTCATTTTGATCAAAACACTTTAGCTACGCTAATAAGATCAAGCGGCCGTTTTTTAGGCATTATTTTAACATCCGTTAAAACGAAGCGATTCATTACTTGATTTATTACTTGGGTTATCACTTAATTTTTTACCTAAGCATAGCGTATTACCTCAAGTTAGCAAGGTAGATTCGTATTACAGTTAAGCATGTCAACATCCCGAAGGGTTTAAGGAAAGTTCTTAATTGCCGTATTTGTACAAACATGCAGAGACGCAAGCTTATCGCTTAGCATAATAGCTATGAAGTTCTCTAGTCGAGCAATCAAGTTGTGCTCACTGTCAAGTGGATAATAAAATAAAAAAGAAATAAAAAGAAATGAAAAGGCTAGTGACTTACTTTGCAACAATACGGTTTTCTGGATCCTTAACCGAGTGTTGCAAATCTTTTGCTAATCGTTGGACATCTTCTACCAGTCCCTAGACATCTTCTGCCAATCCTTGCATACCCTGGCTACCAGCCATTGTAACGAACTCTGGCGCCCGGGGGAATAAATTCTGTGCCATGTCGAGCGAAGTATTTGTTGTTATTTAAAGAGGTCAAGAAGCAGTAGGAGTAGAAGAAAAAAACAGCAATGTAATGGCAAAAGTAGGCAGGAAAGAAGAAGAACATAATAACAGATGGCGTGCGGAAACTCTTGGTTAATAAATCTTGTTCGCGGAAATGTATCGTTGCTTTAACCAACAGTACCGTATTTGTGCTGTATATTTGGTATATGATAATAAAAAGAATCAGCAGTTGCACAAAGGTGCCTTTTGCTTGTACATCGTCCATCAGGGCATGCGAGTCAATTTAGCTGTAGGGGGTTATTAAAATCTCGCCTTAGAAACCATATGTATAAACCATTAAACTAGCCATGCATGTCTCGGAATAAAACCGCAACTTTGTGCTAAAACACTACCAAACCAACCAAAGGTAGAATGTTGTTAAGCTTAGGGGCCTTGACAGTTTGCAGTTACCTATAAAATCGCGGTAATATTAATAAGCTGTGTAGCCCATCGGTAATCTTGTATGGCTAATGCTATTCATTTAGCAATTCGTTGCAGAAAAATGACTAATCTGTATAAGAAGGGACTATCAGATACTTTAATTTTCTCCTTAGGTGCGGACGAAAGTGAGCGTGTGGCAGGAGCGTGGTTTATCCCGCTCGTAATGCTATTAAGTTGTAGCTAGTAGCAGCGACCAGGTTCAATACTAGTCATGACTAAAACGGACAGCGTCAAAAGCATTGTTAGGAGTAATACCGTCTGCAGTTAAGGCGGGTGTATGATGATACCCCCGGGTCCAGGTCTGGTTTGACTTGATGATTCGACGATGTAGTTAAGAGCAGGGAAGAGAAAGAAAGTGGTTCTTACTCTTTTCCTATTCAGGGTGATGCATAGAGACTTGGCGGGATTTGGGATCACGGGCTGGTAGTAGCGATAACGGCAAAGCAAGAGCAGCGTTAGCAGAAACTTCTGCCATCACTAACGTTGTTAGTTGGGCTATTGGCGTGAGGAAAGACGGAGCATTGAACAAGAACTCGCCTTGGGGCGTTTTGTTCATAAACTTGTAAAAATATAGTACACGAGCTATCATATCGAGGTTAGAACAGTAGCACTAGAGGCAGGGGTTAATTCACTGCATTTCTTGTGTAGTTCCCTGCTTTTGAATGTATATTGCCCATTCCAGCCGGTGCCGAAATATCTTGAATACCATCATGATACCGCCGCCGGCTTTTGGCTAGGAAGCCGTCAGAGAGGATAGAAGAGTAAATCGATAGATTCCAAGAGCGAGAAGGTAGACCCCAACTGAAGCCGGAAAGGGACTCTGGCGTCAGTATCGCCGCAAAGAATTGCTAGAAATAAGACTAAATAAAGTGAGACTGAAGTCGGGAGAGGCTGTGAAAGAATTCGTCTGCGATGGCATTGACACTCGGATCCAAATGGTTAGTAGGGTTGTTGAGCCAGGTAATGCGATATGAATTCAAGGGTTCACTTCTTATAAACCAACACCCAGGATTCAATAACCCGATATATTTAACACTTCAAATCTGCTTTGCCTTCCACTGTCCTCTGTCCCCTTGAAAACAAGGGTTATCAGCATTACCAAAACGGGATCTTAATTTACATACAGTCATTATGGCGGCCCTATAATTACCTTGCAGTTCAAAGCTAAGCACCATTTTATCCTGATCTATGTGTGCGGGCGGAAACCACGGGACTTCAAACTTTGGTCGCTAAATAATATTTTAAGAGTCCCGTGACGGGTATCATACGCATGAATAGCATACCTTTAGTTTTTATTAGCCACTTAGAAAGGCTGGTTGATAGAAACAAGTTGGTGATCCGACTTGAGCAACTACATAGGTAGGTCGGTACGTGGTGGAGTTAGGGCATTTGCAATGAGGTGTTACTAATTGGCCGGCGGGAACTCCTGGAAAGATGGCATTAATTATAGGAATAGAAGTGAGATCAATATATATATATACTAAGATAAAAGGATTCAGTTCAACGAGTATGACTAAGATGAACAAATACTACGCAAACAACACAGTTCACTCAGTGAGAAGCGGAGAAAAGCAAGCAGAATCATGAAAAATCTATACACTAGTACAAGGGCGGGGAGTCGACGTATAAAGACCATCCGGATGCCACGACGATGGTTGTCATCATCATCATCATCGGGATTCTCCAGCGCCTCATACTCCGTGGGGCACCCGGGGTATTCATCGGTACGCCCAACCTTTTGCGTGAATGACATGGTCTACGTTTCCACATGCAATACCGGATCACCCTCGCCGCCGCCGCCGCGGGATTCCTTCCCCGGGTCTAACTTTGATAGGGGTTTGTTGAGTAGGTAGGTGTACGAGTGGCATAGCCTTTTAATGTACAGGGTAAGATTGTATTTAGTTGGCATCGGGCTGGCTCAGGATGTAGTCGACAGCCTGGTTGACTATTGGACAAGTCATGTTAATGAGACGATACTTAGACGTATACTGAAGGGAGAAGAGGCTAGAAAGCAGGACATTTACGTACCACTGTGAATGGCATCTGCATCCTTATCGGGAATCTCGATGCTGAACTCCTGTTGTTTTTGGTAGGTTAGCCATGGGACTATGCACGCCCGCCTTCGATTATTTGCCGACAATCGACTGAAGGGCTCCCTCGAAAACACCCAAAGTTGGCTCAACGCAGGGGATGACAGGTGGTGTCCCGTACCTCTTCTATCGCCATGACAACCTCTACCGTATCCAAGCTATCCAGAGCGAGGTCGTTTGAGAAGTGGGCATTCGGCTTGATCTACAATGTGTCAGTGAAACCGACGGAACACTCGAACCGGTGTGGCATTGCGCCATTAGGGACGTCGTACGTTGCTCGGATCGTTGACCTGCGGGATGGGAAGTCAGCAAAGGGTTCCGTTCCTCTCGGCAGCGATGCACCCCAAAAAAGTTCCATCTCCTACTCCTATTTCCCAAATGCGCCCACCAATCCATTTCCTCAGCGGGGCGCTGTCCCTTTGGCCATTTTCATCAAGAAATGCGACTATGGCAAGGCAACACAACACAATCCCCCGGGAACCATGACAACTCAGGAAGAAAGGCGTGGTGGTCACTCAAAAGGAGGCCGGCTCACCTTATCGAAACCGCTCAAGATGCCCATGATGCGGCCCTCTACCTCCTCCTTCTTCAAACCGCTGGCGGCCGAGTACATCCGTACGGCGGGGGCGGCGACGATTCTCGATGCGGGTGCGAAAGCAGCAGCAGTGGCTCTGGGAATGGCAGCGAAGGCGGCCCTCGCAGCGACGGGTCGTGCAATGGCACGCGGGGCCGCAACGGCAGATCGAAGGATGGCGGTCCGGAACATTTCGGGGGTTATGTATTTGTTTGTGTCTGTGTGTATATCACTCAATTGAAGAAAGGGGTGGTCGCGGACGGGGGCGTGGAAGCGGTGAGGATTGTTGGCGTTGGTGATGGTCGCGGCGAGAAACGGGGCGGAGTAGAGTAGAGTCAAGTATCGAGGTTGAGATTTGGGACGGGCAAAGAGAGCTTCCAATGGTTAGCGATAACTAGCGAGGGTGGTCATGATAAATTTCTCGTCCCGGCCGCTAGTCTAGTACACTGTACCTACGTATCCGAGCTTAGGCCTGCGGAGCTAGCGGTCTTCGGGGGATACTTAGCTGCACGTGACTTCTAGGTACACCGGAAGACGGGACTAATTCCTACAGTGACGACAAGTCGACGATTTATATATAGCTCCGTGACAGCTGGGGGATTCGCCGTCGCCACTTGTTGCAATATCCGCCTGTCTTGGTATAGGTGTAATATACCTAGTACTACTTATTGGACATGCCATTGAGCTATAGATGATATCTCAAAGATGAAAAGAATATCTAGATAGAATACTGCTCAGGTTATATCATACTTTGACATACTCTGCTTTTTGAGGGATGACCATCAATATAGCCTCGAAGTCTGCTTAAGGCAACTTTTTTTTAAAAGAAAAGAGGAACAATAGCCGTGCACGCCACAAATGAAGGTTGCTTCTCGGGTTTCTATGTTAAATATATGTACAGGACAACCGACGGGCAACTGACCAACTCCCCCTGACCAACTCGCCTCGCGCTCTTTCATTTTTTGCTCATCTGTAGGGGGCGTCGGCCCTGATGTTGGCCGCTAGCTCGGGTTCCCATTTGTCTCCGTTGGCCAGGAGCTTCTCCTTGTTGTATAGTAGCTCCTCGCGTGTTTCCGTCGCATACTCGGCATTGGGCGACTCAACGATAGCATCGACGGGACATGACTCCTGACAGAAGCCGCAGTAGATGCACTTGGTCATGTCGATGTCGTAGCGCGTTGTCCTCCTTGACCCATCGGCTCGCTCCTCTGCTTCGATTGTGATGGCTTGCGCCGGGCAGATCTATGGCTCGTGTTAGAAGTTTTCATTCGCACGAGATAGGAGCAGTTTCCGGTAGCATCGTGGCCAATTCAGGGTCCTGCTAGAGTGTATGACAAAGGAGTGGGCGGGGGGACCTACGGCTTCACATAATTTGCAGGCGATGCAGCGCTCCTCGCCTGAGGGATATCGTCTCAATGCATGCTCGCCACGGAATCGGGGGGAGATGGGACCCTATGAGCCGAGCCACCGGGGTTAGCCTCTGCTGCGCTGTCCATATCGTGCCTTACTCGTTCGATAGTCTAAGCCCCTCGCGTCGTGTCGCATCGCATTCCCAGACTGTCTCATCCATTCCTTCATCCCCCTCAATGAATCAATTGGCGGTAGGATTAGTAGCAACTAACCTTTTCGAAAGGGTAAAAGATTGTGTATCTAATGTCGCAAAGTATGCGTAAGCATTGATTCCCTAGATCTATCCTCCCTTCTGCTCGACATGCGTAATATATATAGATTGGAGACTCACGGTGGGCGAAAGTACTGCTCGAGCGCGACATACATGCCACGGAACATCTCGGTCATGAGGAAGAAGCGGCCGGCGCGGTCGAGGGTGGACTCGGACTCGTCGTCCCATCGCTTCGACTTGGGCAATCGGAAGCCTGAGGGCGGGGGGCCGGACGGCGTGGCATAGCTTCGCTGCGCGACTATTCTGGCGATGGCGGCGGCGGAGACGGAGGAGGAGGCGGGCAGGGGTTGCCGGCGCACAAGCTGTCGGGACAGCACGGCGGCAGTCGATTGCATGATGAGGAGTGCAATTGGGAAATAATATGGAGGATGGAAAGGGAAGAGAGGCGGAGGCGGTGGAGGGGAGAGGGTCGACGGCCGAGCTCAATGGCTAAGGAGGGTACATAAAGTAGCTAGTTTCGGAGGAGGCGAAATGGCTATCAGAGCTAGAGGTAGGTCACTACCTAAGCTTTGAGGGCTTTGAGGTCATGGCCCTTTTTTGGTGGAGTCTAGCACTGTCCATTACAAAAGCGAAGTCGTGATTGGTCGGTTGCAGTGTCTTGGTACAGAGGAACCTGTCACTGTATGTACAGTGATTAGCTCCCCGCAAGCCACAAAGCAAGCCACAGCATTATTTCAGTCCCGGAACTTGGGCAAGAATGCGAAAACCTGCGCTGTGGACTATCATTTGCTATAACATATATGGAAGTTGTCGCTATCCTATTTCTTGAGTTACCGTCGTTATCACTGTACATACGTGCATGCACTTCCCGGCTTTTAATATCACCGGCTGGTGTAAGTAAGCACTTAGGTATCAAATAGGTTTCTATGCTAACATCTGTATATACGAACATGTTATATTATTCAAAGTCGCACGGGCTATATTAGAGCGTGGGCATGTAGTGTTGTCGGGTAACTAAAGTACAAAAGTCATTGACATCAAACACCAATTTTATGTAGGCAGCCGACGAAGGTGATATAAGAATCGCCATAGAATGGTCGTCTCAGCACGGCCTCAAAATAGCTCCGAGGCAGGTGTCGTGTCACGACAAGAGTCGGATGGGTAAATGCTGAACGGGCTCTGCGGGTAAGTAGTTACAAAAAAAAAACGAGGAAATCTTTCATCGGCCAAGTGTGCTGAAATGGAATACTGATTGATGTATGTACTGATGCCAATGCTCGATGCTACCCACACAACGTATATATATATATAATACAGGCTCACGATATCTGCTCGTACAACCAATCCATTATCCTCAGTGTGGTCCATGCCCATTTCCTCGCAACGTGAAGCTAAACCCATCCCATCCATACCAACGCCCTATACCTTTGCCCAGTAGATCCCGTATGGTCATTCTCATTCTCGTTCTCATTCTCATTCCATTTCCATTCCCACTCTCGGTGGTATATCATTAGGTATACTGCTCCATCACTAGGTAGGCACACCATTCGCATCGTTTCCCCCCCTTCTCTCATTTCCCCGGCGCGTCGGTCAACGGCACATACCGGACACCATACAGCCTCTTCTTCTCGACCTTGCCCTGCTCGTCCTTGTCCACGACCCAGATGTATTGCTCCCAGCGACTGCTCTCGTCCTCGACGGGGATGAACATGCGGCCCGGTCTGCGCAGCTGTCTCACGAGCTCACCGTGCAGCTCCGCCGCCGCCGCCCCGACGTGGATCGCGTCCCAGCCCTGCGCGTCGTCGTCGCTCTCGTCCGCCGCCGCCCCTGGCCCCCCCTTCTTCTTCTCGGGCTCTTCTTCTACCCACCCCCTCCGCCCGTCGCCCACGCGGAACCGCACGCGCCCCGCGTCCAGCATCGCCCGCCCCTCGGCCGTCTTGCGCATGTTCGACTCGCCCAGCTCCCGCAGCGCCTCGATGTGCTCCACGCCCACCACGACGGCGTCCTCGCCCGCGAGTTCGGCCAGGATGTGCGTCAGGTACCCACTACCACTGCCGATGTCGAGGACGCGGCGCGGGCGCTTCGTGATGCTCGTGCTGGGGAGTAAGTAAGGTAGTAGAGACTCGACGGCGTTGGCGTGCATGTGCGGCGCGCTGATGGTCGCCTTGTGCCCGATGGACTGCGGCGAGTCCTCGTACGGCGACGACGGCGCGTAGTGCGCCCGGTCCACGGCGTTGAAGGCCCGCTTCACCGCGTCCGAGGTGATCATGCCGTTGGTGCACAGGTTCTCGACGAGCGAGGCGTTGCAGCGGCCGGAGCTGCGCCAGGCCATTTTTAGGATGGTGGTGATAGCGATGGTGGTAGTGGTAGTGGTAGGTGGTAAGATGAACAGGGATAGGATGAGAATGGAAATGAGGACGAGAGAGATGATAGGAATGCGGCCTGATGGTAAGTACAATTTGACCCGTATTGTGTGGTTTGGTGAGAATGTCCCTTGCATGCGATGTCGCTTGAAGTGGCGTTGTGATGATGGTGGGGATGGTATGATGTAAGTAGGTAGGTAGGTAGCTGTATGCGTCGATGCGGGGGAATTGTAGGTTATACAAGTAAGAGGTGGTGGTGTGGTAGATAACTAGATGACAGTTGAAAGAATACTTAATTTATCATTATCATCGTTGCCTCTTTTGTCTTTCACGGGGGATTTAAGGTTCCAAGTGAGAAGATGGCAGAGAGTTAGTTAGTCGATTGATCGTCTACCTACCTGGGAAACCTATCTACATAGATTACTAAATTGTAAGGTATTTCCTCGAGACCGTTAGGTGAAGTTCAATATTCGGGGTGTTCTTTGGGGAAGCACTGAAATGGATTGTGGAGTTGAATTTGGGGAACCTTCATGTTTTCGTCATAGGTTCCCAAATTGCCACTGTCTCAGTCGTCACTGCAGGTCACTGTAACGGGGAACGACTGTCACACGGCTAAGGCTGCCTAGACCACCCGAATATAGCCACTTACAGTAGGTACTGTATTAGGACCCCTACCCCTGAAGATTGCAATGATCAATATCATTGGATGCGAACCAGAACCAACAATTAGGTAAGCGTGGGATATTGTACATACAATATGAAGCCAGACAGGTATGAATAGGCACTATGAAGCGGAATGTCGCCTGTGTAAACTAATAATACTCGATCGGGATTTGGCCAAACGAAGCGATTACTTTATAATTCTTAAGAATCTTCTTTTTTTTTTTTTGTTACTTTCTTCTTTGTTATCCGGGAAATCTGTGATTTTTTCTCTTCTTCGATTCAAACAATATGGAAACCCTCCAGTCCTCAAGTTTCTTCCGCGAGAAACGAGCCGCTTCATTGCCGACACCAGCTCAGATCCGTGCTTTAAACGAGAAGAAAGGCGGCGAGGTAGTCAGCTTTGATTGGCCGCCTCCCGTCAAGATCGAGGCTCTCGGTCTTTTTGTCAAGTACGGAACTCGCGTGACGGTGACCGAGGGCCAGACCCAGGTCTGGATTCGCGAGAAACTACAGGGCCGTGTGGATGTCCCCGAAGTGTTTGGGTGGGCTCGGGACCAAGGTCAGACATTCCTGTACATGTCCCTGGTCGACGGAGACCCGTTAAGCGAGAGATGGCCTTGTATGACGACGCGGGAAAGGCTGGCTATCTGTGTCGAACTGCGGTCGGCGGTGTCTGCGTGGCGCAACTTGAGGCAGGACGACGAAGACACTTGCTACATTGGTCAGTGACGAATATGCAATATCTTATATTGCTCTTGGCTAAAATGGCTGACCCATGAATTAATTAGGGAGTATACACAAGCAACCACTAACAGATATCTTCTTTACGATGAGAGAACAAGTCATGGGTCCTTTCCAAGGTGTAGATGCAGTCAAGCAGTTCCAGGACACACTGGGCCTCGATATTGCAAATCCCGGACCCGTCGTGTTCACGCATAACGACCTCGTCGCGTGCAACATTCTCGTGAGGAGAAATAATAGTTCCAACTTATTAGCAGCTATCATCGACTGGGGCCAGGCTGGATGGTATCCTGCATACTGGGAGTACTGTAAAGCGCGACGCATCAATGTGCCGGACGACCGTTTCTACCGTGATTATGAGCCCGAATGGAAGCGGGAGTACTTGCCTAGAATCATGAGCCCAATAGATGAAGTGAAGGTCTGGCATCCTTTTTTACGCTTTGCACTATCGAGGATATGAAATTAGGTAGCATCTATGAGGAGGTGCTGCAACACTTATTCTCGGCTTCATGATAACCAGGAGTAATTGGCGTTGGAATGGTAATTCGGTGCTTCTTTATTTCCAAGTTCACCATAGGGCACTGTTTTGATGCCCGTCGGGTCAGATGATGCACATATGTTCTTCAATGGCTTGAGAAAAAAAAAAAAAAAAAAGCTTTAATGAAGTGTCAGGTAATAGACCCCCTTCTTATACTGTTGAACAAACCTATGTCGGCTATCACGTTTGAGGAAACCAGGACTATTATTTGATATCACGTGCCGAATAAGTTATCGTCCTGCTCAGGCTGGGCTCAGACCAGGCTCTGGCTAAAAGCAGCATGCTCAGGTGAAATTCCCATCCCAATTCAGGGCGGTAAAACCTATCTACTAGGAGGTACCTCATATTACAACGCCCGGGAGGCGACGGGTGGTTTGATTCCTCATCAATTTTGACTAGTACATATGTAGGTATTCGATTTCGCAAGGATCCCTAAATCCATCCTATCGTGATGTGCAGCGTGCCACCCCTATCTATCTACCTCCTAACCTACCCCAAGGTTAGGTAGGTAGGTAGCTTAGCTCGAATAGTTGATCACTCTGTCAAACCCTCGGCTGCAACTACAGGTACCCGCGTAATAGGTCTCCCTCCCGACAGAATAGAATAACACGGAGAACTAGGTGACCCGCATTCGTGTCTACATAGGTAGGTTTTCCATGTCCTTTAATTTGGCGTATTCTAAAATGAATAAAATGAGCGCATAATCAGAACAGGTCCAGCTTGGTCATATGTTGAAACTCCTGGATATGCCTCATCTTCTGGTTCCAGCACCACATCGGATCCGGCGTCTTGGGCACGAACATGGCATACCTGTCGCCCGATTCGTCACTATACAGTCGGACCGTGATGGATATGACCGTGAGCAGCCGGCGGTCTATCACCTCCTGGACGTACCCGCGCCCGAACACGTGGTCCGCCATCTCGACGCTGTTTTGCACCTCGTCTCGGTACTGCTTCGACTGACCCCATGTCATGGTCCCGTTCCACGCGTACGGCTTTGCCTGCCGGAAGACGGCGTCGAGGTCGTTGGGTAAGCGGTAGTCGAGGGCTTCCTCTCTGTTTTTTTTTCACCACGCGAGTATTTAGTATACGAATGGATTCTGGATTCATCCCCTTGAGCGTGGCCATGTCCATGTCATGTCGTATCATGTTGATTCGGTAATACGGGCAAGGAAGGAAGAAAGAAAGGGGGCCTGGCTAGACTGACAGACATACAGATTTACCCGCGCCGACAGCTCGTGCTCCATCGTTACAATCGTGGCGCCAACCTCGTCGTGCCGGTGCACCTCGACGACGGCGTGGAGGTAGTGCATGATGTACTTGGCGCGGTGGCGCTTAATGTCAGCCTCAATGGCGCGCAATTGCTGCTTGTGGGACGGCGAGAAGTCGTTGAACAGGCTCTGGTCGTGGTAGTATTCGGCGTGCGCGTAGATGATCCTGTTGATGTCCTTGTGCCACTGGTGTTGCAGCACTGACTTGACTGTGTCGAAGGGCAGTTCTCCGAGTACACGGAGCGCTGACTGGTGTTCGTCCAGGGGCAGTTTGCAGATTGCGCAGGCCATTGATGGCACTGGTAGCGGGCGAGGAAACGAAACGCGGCGCCTCGGGTTTTCTACCGCTTGGGCTCGTGATCTCCGGGATGCGATGATAGTACTGACAGTGACGGGTTATGAATGACAGGTTTGATCCGCACGTAGGTGGTACTATAGTCTCTGTTTATAGCTATAGATAGACCTTCCTTCCCTTGGGTGAAGGAGGGCTTGCAGCGCGCACTTGGGGCCCATGGAAGCTGTTCCGTTCCGTGAGTGAGTGGACGTGGAAGTCTCAACCTCGATCTGTGGCATATTGCCAGAAGATCAATTAGGTATGACCTATCGAGGTACCTGTGAATGCCAATGATGCTTTGGCGGGTAGCTGTGGGTAGGTAGGTAGGTCCTAGTAGCTGGGAAGCTGGAAAGACATGTGGGAAGCTGGGAGCATCCACATTGAGCCGCGATTGCGAGGCGACAGGAGCGAAGCCGTGACATGACCTAGGAGAATAAGATAGTAGGGAGTGCGACCCGACTACACGACTGATGGCTAAGGCTCCCCCCGGCGTCGTTCTGATGAGATCGCACTGTCGATTTCCAATTCAATGTAATCCCTCTTCATCTTCATCTTGTCAAACATGTAAGTAAATAACATGTTTGTTTTTTAAACAGGTATGAGATGAAGTAAGGTCGTGAGGCAATCTCCAAATCTAGAAGTGACAAGTAAAACATACCTATCTTGGTCAAGTAAATGTGAGTATATATATATATATATATATAGATGGGCTTGGAGGAAAGTGATTAATTGCAATGTGCTATCGTTCACTTACCTGTATCTCTGTATGGATAGCTGCTGGCATCGTGCCTACGTGTATGTAGGTTTTATACACTTAGGTCGAGGTAGTTGGCTAAGAGGTAAGTACTGCAAGTTGATGTACCTATTTGAATGGTAGTCGCTGGTTTTCGCTTCCGGCCAATCATCGACGACCTTATGTTTCAGGTACGTACCTCCCGCAGTGATGCAATGCCTACTAGGTATGTAGATAGTACCTACAATAACGCCTCCGTTCCCGGAGACCTTTTAGACAACTTTTCCGCCGTCACCACCAAAACTTACAAGACACACCAAGGGAGTCAGTCACATAACCAACCACGCAATAAACAGACAGACAGACAGAGACTACCACAAAATACTTTTCAACAATTCAAAAGAGGAAGAGCCGAAAAAAAAAGTCAATTGGTGAAGACCGGGTGAAGATACCCCGTACTGAGACCTTCCTGAGGCCTGGGTTAAAAGAAAGCACATGGCATGCTGTGTCGACAGTAATAACAACGTGGTGTATCTGTGATCAATCACCCTTGCAAGACTGCGTGGCGGGGTAGACGGTCCGCCGGAAAAGGGGCCAGGAGATAAGGAAAGAAAAGGATGTCGTCACAGTCACAGTCGCAGGGCGAGAAGCCCAGCGCACTGCGCTCCATCATCGCGGGCGCGACCGCCGGCGCCGTCGAGATCGCCATCACGTACCCGGCCGAGTTCGCCAAGACGCGCACACAACTAAACCGCAACCTCGCGGCGGGCGACAAGGTGCCGTGGCCGCCGTTCGGCCGCCAGTGGTACGCCGGCTGCACGACGCTGATCGTCGGCAACTCGGCCAAGGCCGCCATCCGCTTCGTCTCCTTCGAGCAGTACAAGCGCCTGCTGGCCGACGGCGACGGCCGCGTCTCGGGCCCGCGCAACGTGCTCGCGGGCTTCGGCGCCGGCGTCACCGAGTCCCTGCTCGCCGTCACGCCCACCGAGTCCATCAAGACGACGCTGATCGACGACCGCAAGTCCGCCAACCCCAGACTCCGCGGCTTCCTGCACGCCGTCCCCGTCATCGCCCGCGAGAGGGGCCTCCGCGGCTTCTTCCAGGGCCTCGTCCCCACCGCCGCCCGCCAGAGCGCCAACAGCGCCGTCCGCTTCGGCAGCTACACCTCGCTCAAGCAGCTCGCCGAGTCGTACACGGCGCCGGGAGAGAAGCTGGGCACCGTCGCCACCTTTGGCATCGGCAGCGTCGCCGGCGCCATCACCGTCGCCGTCACCCAGCCCCTCGACACCATCAAGACCCGCATGCAGAGCATCGACGCGCGCCGCGTCTACGGGAACAGCGTGCGGTGCGCCGCGCTGATCTTCAAGCACGAGGGGGTCCTGACCTTCTGGAGTGGCGCCCTGCCCAGGCTCGCGAGGCTGGTGTTGAGTGGAGGTATCGTTTTCTCCATGTATGAGAAGAGCATGGAGCTTATGAATCGGCTGGATCCCGAGAAGAGGTATTTGTAAAGCACCAGAGAGAGAGAGAATAAGTACAGGAAGCAAAGGGAAAAATGTGTATACGTTTAGATAGATACCCAGCAAAGAGAGAAAAGAGGCGTGCATGTTGTGACCTGTACTATATTATTATTATACATATACACTACATGATAGACGAATTAGGCGATCGGTAGACGATGGTCCTAACGTGGAACAACACAACAACTGCCATTTTAAGATGCTGTGTCATATCGAGTCGAGTCAAGTCAATTGGGGTATCTTTTCCCTTCTATTACCCTAGCGGCCGTCTAGATCGTTGATCATTCCTGGTTTCCTATACATTTCGCCTCTTGTGGTTCCCTACGAATATTATACACGGGCCTGCTGTCTGGCCCGAGCTTGGCTTTTCCTGTGTCCTTTTTTTCTTTCTATTGTAATCGCACAAGTCCCTTTATCCTCAACAAGAGTCTGTCGAGAAAGGATCGACTCGGGGCTTCTTCGAGTTCCTTTAGCAGGTCGGTGAAGTAGGTCGGGTTACCCTTGGGCTGGAGCAACGAGCCCGTGATGGGATACTATTGTCGCGACAAAGCGTCGTCAGCGCTTGTCCTACAGACAGTGGGTATATGGGGTATGCCATGGTGCTAAGAGGCATGCGGCGTATGTATATACACTCACCGTCCTCTTATACCGGTTCTGGAGCAGTGAATACAGGGCATTGGCTTCCTTTAGCTGCTCCTCTTCGGATAGGTTGAGCTTGGGCTGCTCGAAACGCTTCTGCAGAACGCTCTGGAACTGGACTTCGGGTCGAATGGTGTCCTTGGGCCATTGGCTTAGGGCTCGGAGGATCAGATGCTGCCCGCGCTGGCGGGGTACGTGTGTGTGTTAGCGGTACAGTCTTGATGTCGGGTCGGGAGGAGGAGTGGGAGTGGGTTGTTTAGGTGGCTGATGCGGTCGAAGAAGAGGGTTTACAACGTACGATGACTTGACGGGACATTGTGCGGAATACTATAGCGTCTTATTCTTGTTATAGGTAGTGGGGTGTGTAGATGGACGTATGGATGTATGTATGACGATGGTTCGGAAGACGTGACTTGGATACCCGGCCACACAGAGCCCAAAAGGAGTCAATCAATTCCTGGACATTCGAACGGCGATGTCAAGAATTGAGATTCCAACGTAGGCACATCGATGTGTAAGTATGTAGATATGTATTCGAAAAGTGGAAGACGTCAATACCTAAGTAGGTAGATATATATAAGTGACGGATAGCGAATTCGATCTTAACTGATAGTAGCTGCAAAAGAGACCCTGGACTTT
Source organism: Nemania abortiva (assembly GCA_022578505.1). Lineage (NCBI taxonomy): Eukaryota > Fungi > Ascomycota > Sordariomycetes > Xylariales > Xylariaceae > Nemania > Nemania abortiva. Next base: position 66,985 of record MU392719.1, read on the forward strand.
TCCTTGCCACAATGTCCAATCATATCTCCGGATTTAACTACCTAATACCGAAGTACCCACCTATTTGCGTTACCTACTTGGGTCCTTTAGTTCCCGTTTCGTCTCGCATGGCTCTGGGTGCTTTTTGGGAACAGTAATTATGGACGAACACCTGGCAGGATCTGTCATCATTGAGTATGGGCAGTGGTAACAGGTCTTGTCGAGTCCCGTGGGACATTATGACCGCCTCTTTCACTTCACATGCCACCTGCCAGCGGCCTTATGCTGCCATCGCCTAGACGTGCTAAGAAGAGTACCTAACGCTAAATAGAATAGCGCATGCCTGTCATGAGGGCACCTACGCAATCATCCGCCTTTGCCGTACAGTACGCATAAGTACAGCATAGTTGTGCCTGACCTCAGTGCTGACAGTAACCTGGTCTCATGTACATACCTACATTCTGCAGGCCCCTCTCCCAGGTAAATGGCCCCTGGATAAGGTAGTTACCTGTTAGCCTCACCCAAATCAATCAGTCATCTTTCCCTCCTACACACTCAACTTCACTTATCTAGATACTTTGCCAACTTGAATCGACAACCGACACAAACACCGTTGTTCATCTCATTCATCTCCGATTGTTCCTCAGGAGGCTTCTCACCTCTCTCCGGTCGGACTCTCACTCTCTTTTTCTTTTTTTCCTTGCCTTCTTTCTTTCCGTTTCTAATATCCGACCGACCTCCCGACCGACCTCCTATTAACTTCGTTTTCGATTCTCTCCTTCAGATTACGCACCAATCTTCGTCACACATTAATCTCCGTCCTTCTCTCTCGCCGTGTACATACGCATATAACAACGTACCCTCTGCGCAATTCCGCCATCAGCCATTAACTTTACGCCTTGTATTCGGTCCTCGTCCGACGATCCCTCTTTTACCTCAGCGCCACACTCGATCAGCTCTTCGACTCCGAACCAATACTCCCAGAGCTACTGCCGTCGACTCTTCGCGCACTTCCTTTTACCTACGTTAGCGTCATCATTACCACCATGTCGGGCCGGTATGAGCGAGTAAATACCCAGGACGAAGACCCCGATACTCCCTCCAGTCCCTCGTCCCTGCAGCCGAGGAGGATACCTAACTCGCCACCCCCGTCGTTCCACTCGCGCGCATCGTCGGCCGATCGAAGGAGACAGAATGTCCACTCGGACCTCGCGGATGCTTTTGATACCGACGGCGACGATGGTGACGATAGCGACGACGAACCCGATGACAGACAACGCCTAGTACGCGGCAACTCTTTCCCCACATCATCGTCGTCATCACCTTCCCAGCATGCCGCTGCTGCTTCTGCCCCGACTTCTTCGGCTGCATTCGAAACGACGAGACCAATTGTCCCCGGGCTCCAGGCGACACCAGCGCAGCCATTCACTACGACCAGTCGCACACAACCCACGACGAATTCGCGCATCTACGGTGGCGGAATCCAGTCGGATGGTGTATTCTCCAATATGACAGCAAGACCCGAAAGGGGTGAGAAGGTTGTCGAGGAGGCGCCTCCTGTACGTGTCCTACCCTCCTCCCTACCTAAATCTACCTACTATTCGCCTCGTATTTGATGTGACGCGAAGAGAGAGGATGAGCTAACATGCGGATCTCAGACATACGAGCAAGCTGCTGCTGACGCCGCACCGCCATACTGGGAGACCACCATTCTCGCACCCGGTCTCGGGGGTCCAGACGATGTTTATATCGACGGCATGCCTGTTGGCTCCGTCTTCAGCTTTTTATGGAATGGCATGATCAGCCTGTCCTTCCAACCCCTCGTCGGTTTCCTGCTCACCTACCTCTTACATTCGACTCACGCCGCCAAGAACGGCTCGCTTGCTGGCCTCGGTATATCCATCATCCAGTACGGCTTCTACATGAAGGCTACTCCCGACGAAGACGGCATGGGCGGCGGCGGCGGGTCGAGCGACGGATATGCCCAGCCGCCCGATCCCAATAGCCACGACTTCGACCCCAACGCCGTCAGCGCGACGAGTGATGGCGACGGATCAGGCTGGGCCGGCATCGATAGCAGCGAATGGATAGCCTATTTGTTGATGATTGTGGGTTGGTTTGTCCTGATCCGTGCCGTGAGCGACTACATCCGGGCGCGGAGGCACGAGCAACTCGTCTTGCAGAGCCCCGATAGAGGGCTGGGCATTCCCATCATTGCCGAGGGGGAGCGGGCCGAGACGGTAGTATAGAATTGCGACGACTAATGACCATAACTCCCAACTGTTACATAAGCATATCATTTCTTACTACAAAAAGAGGTGCAAATACCGTCTTTTCCTCCGACTTTTCTGAGTTCCATAGGCATCCTTACCATGACATGGGATCAAAGCTGCCGTCTTTTTTTTTTCTTTTCTTTTTTCTCCATTCTAGCTTGGAGTTGGGGGCCCTGGGCTAGGTAGCACATATTAAGGGAATAGATACTTGATGGTCCTTTATGGTCGAGAATGTTTCTTCTACCGAATAATGATTGAGTGTCGAGGGCGAAAAGAGCGTGATTTGTTGAACAACTTCTCTCCTTGCCCTACTTTCTCCTGCACATTACCAACGTGAAGAAGCATTAAGATGAGACGTATTAGAAGAAACTCTTGGATTACAGACAGCACCACTACCGTGTAACTAAGATTGACGTCGAGTGTTCTATATGTGACGTACCATCCCTAATTATGTTTATATGAAAAATAGAGTGAGTTGGGCTTTGGCCACGCAGGTCTACAAAATACAGCAAGTAACATATAATAATGATAATCAAGAGTACGATGTTACGTAGACTGCGCTTTCTTTTCACTCTCCCATTCTCATTACCTACAAAACACATATTTACGTACAGTCGGTGATAGAACTTAAGGCCCTTATATCCGTCGCGACCCCGTACACATTTCCCGTCATCAATCGAGTTCTCGGGCGACACGATCTAATATTACACATAAATTGTACTAGCGAAGCCTAAAGCTTCTCCGTTATGAGATGCATTGTGAGATGTAAGAGAGGGGAAAGGATTAGTGTTTGTATAATATACTAGTTCGTAAAGCTTGCCAAAGAAATTGGCTTACGTCTACTTGCCTTAGCTATATCCGCTGCTAGCGAGCGATTATTGGATAAGCAAATCAGCAGTTAAGTCTTCGCGGTCATCGCAGTCGCACTGGGCATATCTATGAAAGAGAAGGTTTAAAATGGAATGAGAAGTATATTCAATCCCGTCAATGGCAGTTATATCATGGCCTAGTTTATACTACATTACGCTTTCTACTTCATTTCTGGCATACCCGGAATGTGATCCAACCCTGCGACAAGGCCGTTAGCGAGGTTTGACAAGATAGATATTTCCCCCGGAGAATCAGGAGAGACGGAGACTTACATCCATCCACATCTTCAACAGCGGTCTGTGGATTGGCACAACGCATTGCCTCCTCCGAAGTCTGCGTCTTGAGTTCCCTACAGACGGCGTTGTTGCAACGCGCATTGAGCGCTCGCTGGAGGGAGTCGCCCTTCCAGCCGAACACGTAGTCTCCGTGCTGGGAATAACCCTTCCTGGAAGGGGGGCGGTTCATATTAGCCATGTCTGAAGCATATTGTTATGAAGTCGGATGTGAAGTGGCATCTTACCCATCGCCAGTGCTCCACACGAAAGGTTGGGATCCATCTTCGGGCCAGAGATCTGGGTCGTTGAAGGGTGAAGTCTGCGGAAGTTTGGGGTCAGCAGTTGAATTGAATTAAAGGAGGTTCCCATCAGTACTGTACGAGTTGATCATTTCGCGGCAGTATCCGGAGCGTAGTCGAACCTCCATGGATAACAATAGAAAAAGGGGTTGGCACTGAAAGGAGCTACTCACATCCCACATGACCTCGTACATGAGCTGAGGCAGCCTCACGGGATGGGTCGATGGACATTCACCGACAGACTCGAAGGTCCCTGATCTCGGGTAGGCGACGTGACTCTTGTGGTCTGGACTGTCTACGTTGACGCCGTCCCAGCACGTCGGGAAGGTGATTGTGGTTCGAATGCCGCCATCGCATGGTTTGGGCGGGAAACTCTGCGTATCAGATCCCGTGCAAGGCGCACCGCCCGAAATCCCAGCGACCCCGGCGTTGTCTGCGGTGGTGTAGCACCGGTGGCAAAGCTGGCGCTGCATCCCGCTGGACGTCTGCAGCGCAGCGTCACCCACAAGCATGCGGAAGCCCTCTTTGAAGGCCGTCACGTTGGTCTTCCCGTCGTACGGCGGGATGTAATACACCGTGATGCCGCCCACGGCCCGGAGTCCGACGTTGGCGAACTGCGGCACGCGCTTGTACGTGCCGTTCCTGGCCCGGAAGTACATGACGGCCGTCCAGTAGTTGGAGAAGTCCTCGGAAAACGTGCAGCTCGTGCAGGTGGAATTGGCGACGAGGTCGTGTGATGACGGGTTCATGGATGCTTGGAACGAGTTGCCGCCTACGACTTGATGGACGTGGGGCGACATCACGACGCCGGGGTTCACGAGGGGATCGAGCCGCTCGATTGTGAGCTGGGAGCACCCGAACCGCATCATCCCCTGGGCCACTGCGCCTTGCGCGAGGAGCGCGACAGTGAAGGTCCTCCACTGCATATTGAACAATAGACGTCCGCTTGCGTTTCTTATTTCACCAATGCGGGAGACGAAACGAAACGAGGGCAGGATAGGAACTAGGTAACTTGGCGAGCGATTGGCTGTTCCTATATACGCCGACTTGTTTGGGCCGTAAGCAGCCGTAGCGACTTGATATCGACGAGTTGGCTCATGATTGATAACGTATCAGGGCATATTGGCTTTGGACTGCCGACATGGTGCCCCATCATTACGAAATATTAAGGCCGACCTATCTATCCGGCTATTATCCATGCCAATCAATACATTGTCCGGATCATCGGTGTGAATTTGTCGACGCGGGTAATTTAGGCGGCAGCTCGGCGCTCAACCCTGAGGTATACTGGTTGCACTTAGTGGCCCCCAGGTATTGTGAGAAGAATAAGAAGAAGAAGAAGAAGAAGAAGAAGAAGAAGAAGAGATAGATGGTGATAGGGAAGCTCATATCAATATCTTTCCCTTGGTGGTAGATATGAGGACCGCGAGTAGAACGAATCGTCTCGAGGCATGGGTCTCGCTGAGTGGCTCGCTACATTTCATAAGCTGTGATACTGACTACATGTGAAGCTACCTTTTGTGGAAATGCTGGGAATCCTGGATATTCACATGCATATATATATGTACACTCGCCAGTGTTATCTATAGACTCAACGGCCAAATAGGGGGGAAAGCCGAATACCCGAAAGCTACCGTTGCTTTATCGACTACCCAAAGAACACAGTCTAAAGATTGACAGCTGTCGATTATGACCCTCACTATCTTGTCCCAGGGTCTTGGTATATATTAGGAGTGACGCGTTCCCCCTTACTCCTGCTACTGCTGAGGGGAAGCATAGTAAAATCCCATCACCATGCAGAAGGCGTCGAGAGTTTCCGTGCTCGCGGGGGCAGCTGCAGCGTTCTTCAGGCTCACCAGCGCTGACCGGGCGTGTAGCTCAACCGCTACTCCATCTTACCTTTGGCGTGTTAGTGACGCGCGATTCGACGGCGCTGATCCAAGTGTGAGCGACGGGAAGGCAGTGGCAGCTGTTAGTAGTGAGTTTATCCAAAAAGCCAATTCCGTTCTCTTCTCTATCCTCTGCAACGTATCAGAGCAATCTTGGTCTCACTCATATCACACTTAACGAGCTCGAATTACCTCCCAAACCCATTGCCGATTCTTCTTCACACACGGAAAGCTACTTACTCGAAGCTCTCTTCAGTCATTCCTAACGGCACCAATACCTTTTTCGAATGTGTTGCCGAGTGGCCGGAGTCCTGGGCGGGATGGTCCCCTACGGACGGCAACATAATCTGGAGTGACTGCATCTGGTCTGGCGCGGGACCAACACTTGACACGGCCGTTGCCTTCGCACTCGATTGGAAAAACCGTACCATGTACATTTCCCACACGTTCGCGTGTTCGGACAACAAGGGGTCAGTGTTTCTAAATGCATCTCACGCCTTTTCCCGACACATATCATAGACTAGGTATTCGCCGGTAATATGGGGATTGTGTTGTGGCTGACATGTCTTGAACCCAAGCAGCTCGGATTCCATGGCGACGGGCTCCTTCAACCTCGATTTAGACTGCACAAATGCTGATGACGAGAGCACCCACTGCACCATGAAGAGCAGGACTACTAGCCTGCAAGTCACGACAGTGCCGGGGGCGCCTCGCTTGGCGGCGAACGCAAGCTGCGAAGACAACACAAAGGTTTACCAATCGTGGCAGCTGGAGAATTGGCACCGTCAATATAAGCTCACGCCCGGTGATCCCGTCACGCCGCCGCCCATGGACTCGGGGCCCTCGTTCACATTGCGCAACCTGGCCAACGGCGGCGTGTTCGACTGCGCACCGGGCAACCGGACTGAAGACATTGTATTCGACGGTGTCTGCACGCCGGCCGCCGGTGCTAGCGCAGTAGAGAACACGAAAGCTTCCTTCCGCTTTGATCCCGTGTTGGACATGCTTGTCATTACGCAGAATTGGGAATGCGGCGCTGAGTAAATATATTCCCCGATTCTACTGAATAATAGTGCTGTGCTTGCTTGTATCTGTTTGCTGATCAGTTTCGTGTCTGATAGGTCCTCGTTCGATGCGTCCGGAGTCGGATATGTCCAGGCCACGTGTAACAGACAAGGTGATACACTTATTTGTAGCTCGCTACCCCTCTGGATTGGGACGAAGACGGTCTAACTGGCCTGAGAAGCACAAGAGCGCTAAACGCTAAAAGGTGAACCTGGTATAGTGTACTATCGCCACAGTTGAGTCTAGCGAGTCTAGTGAAACGGGTTAGGTCTAAGTGACTTGGACTAAAATCTACAAAGAATAGACCGCGGGTTGGAGATACTGGCACAGTTAAACCCTATGCAAGTTTCTTTACTACATTGCTCGAGGACTGGTTCGTTTCCGATAGGAACAACTTGATTTTCAGATGTCAAACTAAGTGCGTCAGAACTCGCGTGATAAAGTGAAGAAAGACAAAGCTAGTACCTATCAACAAGAATGCTTGGCATTTATCTGGGTGATCCACACTCAGCTCAGCAGCCAGTTATCTAGGGAGGTTAGTTAAGTCTGGTCACTTCGCCATACCCCTCGTTTGTGGAACTACCTATCCCGAGATCGTAGGAACTAGTTATTCAATATTAGTATCTCTCATAGATATCTCGTACGTCGATGTCTTGAGTCTTCCAGTGCACAAGTCGCCCCATATCAGGGTGAGCTACTACCAGAATGGTTTGGTCGCCCTTTTGTTGGACGTATCGAGACTTTGAATATCCGAGTCTGTGCTCGAAACCCCGTGCATTCCGACTCATTAAACTGCTTCCGCCTACTAGAGCAGTATTTCCTCCATTTAGAGAAACATTGAACATTGAAATAATCGAGACTAATGCCGATGAAGCGGCTGGCGAATATGACACTCTCTCCTACTGTTGGGGTGGCGGTGTCGCGGATAGAACAGTCGTCGTCTCGGTCCCAAATGGTCATGGGAACAGTATAGAGTATCGGAGAATCTACATATCGGCCTCCCTGGAATCAGCGCTGCTCGGCCTGGCCCGGGGCAACAATATCCGGAATGGCCGTCCTATATTTGCTGATCAGATCTGCATCAACCAAGCCGATAGCGCTGAGAAAGTCCAGCAGGTTCGATTGATGGGCGAAGTCTACGCTCGAGGAGCGAGGACTGTCGTATGGCTTGGTGAAGGGACGACGGAGACTAGTCGGTATCTCGATTTCTTATCTGAGCTTAGCAGCGAAGGGGTATTGAGTAGGGTAATGGGGCCGAATGTGTCACATTACATGAAAGTCTTCGATGCCGTTATGGACTCGAGTATAGGGCTCGAGACGGAAGCTGAAAGAGAGGATCGTGACGACATCCTGGATCTTGTCGCACGCTACGGCCCACGGTTTCCCCTGCGTGGGTTGAGTGAGATACTCCGTTGTGCTTGGCTCAACCGCTTGTGGACGGTCCAGGAAGGGTGTCTGCCCGTCAACTTGACATTCAAATGCGGCGAGAGATCACTATGCTATGACTGTGTCTGCGGTGGTCTACTGTTCCATTCGATCTGGACCACTTACTGCGTTGATATGCCGCAAGGCCCGGTGTCTAAGGAGGAAATCCAAGCCAGACATGAGATATACGGTCTAAGTCAACCGTTTATTCGTATAATAGCGGGACGAAGAGCCATACATGGCGCCCAAGCGCAGCGAAGATCCCTCTACGACATCGTAGTGCAGTACAATGTCAATGACGATAAGCCAAAAACAGGCGCAACGAAAGCTGAGGATCGCATCTACGCATTACTAGGTCTCGTCGGAAAGGATGATGTCGCAAGGGAAACAATTGAAGAGATGGAAGTGGATAATGTGGCGGGCACGTTTACCAAGTTCGCTGCCTCGGTCGTCAAGAGGCACGCTGACGTGCTTCTCTTTTCGCAGATGCCCAAGTCTCCTGCACATGGGCATCAGCTACCATCTTGGGTGCCGGATTGGTCAGCCGACCCATTACGAATACCGTACGGGTACTCGGACTTGACGACTCCTGTATTTTCTGCCGGCGGTTGCCGCGAGGAGAATGACATAGTCGCTGATGCATCAACTGGGGTTCTGCGAGTCGGTGCTACACTGGCGGGACGCGTGATCCGTGTCGGTGCCCACGGCATTCGGCCTGACGAGAGCGCGACGATTCAGAACGTCGAGTTCGTGTCCGTGAGGCGCTTCTTCGAAGAAATTCACGATTTCATGGAAGAGGCGGCGAAGGCGAACGCTAGTCATGCGCCGGATATCTCCAATGAACAGCGTCGACTCGACTCTGCGATCCGGCTGTCGGATGGTGGTCTCTCTGTGCGGCAATTCCCTACCAGGTTCGATTCGAATACTGCAGTTACCCTACTGCGGGATATCCATACGAGTGTTTCGCACTGGGGCAATAAGTTGAGGGACGTTGAAACGCAAACTCGGTCGCTGAGTAGTTTTACCGGTATGATTCGCACCGCTGGAGTCATGCCCTGGTACTGGACCCCGGCGAGCGAAATCGACGTAATTCGCTTGTGCGCTATAGATCCCATCGCGGCAACTGGGGCATGGCTAAGAGGCCTCTTCCTCACGATGTCTGATGTCTGTTGGGTCATGTGGTATATCGCGAAACTGCGACTCCTCACAGCTATGACCAGACTTCGTCAAAAACGAGCAAAAGTAGATTTTCAGCGTTCGGATCGGGATAAGGTCCTCAGCAATGTGGGTTTGAAAAGTGATCTTTTATTGTCACAAGAGTGGGAGCTGTACACAAGCAATCTTTTTAAGAATATAGGACGGAAGCTGTTCCTGACGGATACGGGATATGTTGGTCTTGGCCCTTTGCATAATACGGAGGTGGGAGACGCCATCGTCGTGATTCCTGGCAGCAGTGTGCCTCACATTTTGAGACCGCTAGATCTGTGCTCTTGGTCGTATGTCGGTGAAGCATATTGTGACGGAATTATGGACGGGGAGCTGATTGCCGAGGATAGTAAGACGGTGAGAATGTTTGAAATAGTGTGAAATGACCAAAATCAACCAGGAATCCTCATGAGGCCATATCGGATGATAGATATCTCTATGTTGGTTTATATTCTATTACTTGAATATATCTCATGTAGTTACTCCCAATTGCTCACAAACTAGGCTAATAGCCTAACAACTGTGATAAGACCTTAGCAAAGGCATGAAAAAGCTAGACAAGCCGACTAGTCTATGTCAGCACTTTAGCTAACGTGTATTCTTCATTCCGAGCTGAGTGATCGGTGTATTATAGCATCGCACGTATTTGACTTGGAAGTGAAGAAAAAAAAAAGAACACTGCTTGTCTTAGGAATACGAATACTATTAGTACTTGTGCATAGATTGTAAAATCTTTAGCTCAGAGGACACATGGTAGTGTGGACTGCTTCCTAAGCGACGGTATCCTAACCCTAAGTAGGTACCCTTTATCCTTACAAACCATTGATTCCTACTTTCAAATAGGCTGTAGCTTCGTTAAGTCGCCTCCCAATGTCTCCGCATTTCCACTGCTCTACATCCCACAGACTAGTATTTGGTGAATGGAAAGCTTACGGTACTTGGGCTTCAGGACGCCGGTGATGATCTTACAGGAGATAAACAATATCTCGTAGCAACTCGTATCTCTCGAAGCCTAGTGCGATATTAACAGCTACTTCTGTCACGAGGCTTATACATAGGGGTAGGTAATAGTATACGTTGTTGCGCAAGGGTCCTCAAAACACCTCCCTACGTACTACTACTATATACAAACAGTCTCTTTGTTCCAAGGCTCAAGACTGTGACAACTTCGTACCGCCCATATCTCTATAGAAACTCAAATATTGAAATCAATAGGTATCATTGAGAGAAAGCTGAGGCTTGATTCACTCTGCTGACGTTTCCCATCCTCCCGTGCGATGCGCTTCGTGAATGCTTCCTTGGCCTTACTTTCTTTCACCAGGTGCTCGGAACAATAGTTGCGTGATTGCTTGTCCTCCTTTGTTGTCTTCTTGCATCGCAAGTTGGACTGGGCATCGTATTTCTCGTCGCATTGGGAAAACGGGCCCTTATGGCGGCATCCACAACTGTACAGATTGTATTTTTGAGTGCACATGATTTCCGAATCACTGAAAGGAGTTGGTTTTTGGTGCTGCGAGATGTCTCTCATGTAAGCTAAGTGACGGGAAATGGTGGAAGCAACTTACACTCTTCCTTATGATCTAGGATTAACAGGAAGTTTGGTAGTGAAGCGAGCAACAATGATGCGATATTTATTTTTGGGCCCTTGGCAATGTCATTTTAGTGACAGCTAGGAAACAGTATCTGGCCTTTGGAGTCCTTACTACCCGGGAACTTAGTAGGGGCTAAAAAACAAATAAGCAAGAGTGGCATAAGACTGCTTAATAGGGTGATTAATTAGAGGCAGGGAGGAAAAACACTGTTATTTCGCTGTAGTATTAACTTCCTTTTCGTTTTTCTCTTTCATAAATGTTTTAATTGGTGCTTAAGCTCAAACCCCCTGGCAGGAAGCCGAGACCCTTGTTTTTCTGTGCTCCTCCAATGGCCTTCCTATAATCTCGTAATCATCCCTAGATTGCTAACGGTATATTATAGGTTCTATCCTTTGATCTCAATGTTACTTTTGTTTCTTATTCGCGACTTAAAAGGACTGGGGCTGCTCAAGCCGAGGCCTTAAGGCGAACCAAATACCTCTTATTGGTTTTAATGCTAGATATAAACCTCGTAGCATGTTAAGCATGCGGGAGTTCCTTTATCAAAGTTAATCCGTAGCTACGATGCACTCACGAGAGCACTGGAGGTAGAAGGCTTGGCTACATTCCCTAATCTTGTCGTTTATGATGTATCGATTGTATAGATTAGGGCTGAAGCTAGCATATGCCAGGTAATGTCTGGAGACTGTAGTTGTCCCCATGTACCAAATGTTCCTTGGGTATCTATGTGTCTACCATTGCTAGGAAGGCAATGAAACAGTCTGTATCAACGATGCGTTCGTGAACAATTACGTTTGTGAATTTACTATTACTGTAGTATGCTCGTAGGACTAATTGCGTGGTATACGTAATTTCCTCTAGGGAGACATTCTCTAGAAAGCTGCTGTGCATAGGGGCTCGCCTGCGCAAACGAGTACGTGACTTGACCTACTTCCCTCTACGTTGATTGAGTAATTGACTCGCTCCATAACAGTGCCTAATGTGCTCTAGAAACCCGTCTCTCGATCGCAAGCGACTTTTCATGGCGGAAAATGGACGAGACGGGTTTACGCCTGGTGGAACAAGATCTGGTAATACGTTGGGAGGCAATAAGCCTCGCCTTTGATGCTTATGCGTGATTTGACACCCGCGACATAAATACCCCATGTCCGGCCCAGATCTCGTCAAGTAGGGAAAACGCATGGACGCCATACCGCCAAAATCGTCTTCTACGAGATTCGATTTTTCTTGTAGTCTCGACATATCGCAACCGGGAGGTTCTAGGGGTGCATCATGAAACTGTTTAATAATTCGAAACTCCCTAAAGGTCATCTTTCCACTCTGACCTGTCGGCATGAACTTTCCCAGCGCTTCTGCCGATCCGTGTATCTCGATTCCCAACTGCTTTACCTGTTTTATGCTAACGAGACGACAAACACGGCGGCGCGATAGATTCAACTTCATACCGTAGGTACCAGGTATGCTGTATGTAATGGGAATTCTTTGGAGATGGCTCTCAGTCAGGCCAAAGCACCGTTTAGCGATAGCTATCGTGGTCATCCGAAATGCATGATTCGCATACAAGCATTCGAAGCAAATTCTTTCGCAGGTGGGCAGAAACAAAAAGCCACCAAAGTCAAAGCAAGAAACGCATTTGGCCGTTCGGAGGGTTTGTAGAAGTAAAGAGGCGGAATGATAGCGGAGCAAGCGAGTCTTTCCTAGAGCGGTGAGAGTTGTAGGCGCGTACTCCATCATGTCCCTGTACGCTGGCAGGGCTTCGACTACCGCCTTACCCCTGACAGAGACACGGGATATCCGAGACAAGGACTGGAAGTCGAGAAGCTCGAGGGTGAGAAATAAGAGCTCTGTGGGTAGGGTATCGAGAAGGCCAATGGACGAAGGAACGCGGCGATGCTGTATGGTTGAAGGTCGTGCTGGGGGAATGCATCGTATCATATCCCCAAGATATCGTTCACATGCAAGTTTCGAGATGAGCTCGTCGGAGTCGGTCTGCAGGACTGACATGATTGTGAATGAAACAAATTGTTCAAGCTATGTATAATTGCATAGGTTGGTTGGTCAGGAGGGCGTGACGAGAACGTGGGTAAAAAAGCGTTGCAAGCGCGATTGTTTGTTGCCGCGTCCAGCACGCGTTGATGGACTAGAGTCTGTGGCTTGGCGGATGTTCCGGCTCCCGCCAATTAAAATACTTCAATATCGACCCATACACTTATTGTCACATGCGCTATATGCTCATATTGTGTTTATCACATAGGGGCGGGCGTATGTATTTTACTTTAAACGAAAGAACACTCTATTATGATTATACTAGGGGAGCATCTCTCCTATAGGAAAGCTCGTCGACGCTGTCCTAGAACATTAAATGCCTAAAGAATGAACAAGTGCTATGAATTTTAAACTTACAGCGAGATTTGCGTTTCTTCGTGACTGCAAAACGGGGATGCACAGGCTTCATCCTTGACGAAGTGATACGAAAGCTTTTAGGAAGCCTTGGCTATTGGTACCGATGGCAAATTGGTCACTGCTACAGAGGAAGTCTTCGGTTTTTGCCTCCATTCTGAAATCATATCGCAGAGCTAGTGTGGCCACAACGAGGTACATCTCGGCCCAAGCAAGACTAAGAAGAGTGTTAAATCCGACATGGATACCAAGCGGGCGGAACCTGAAGGGACACATGACATACTGCATGCCAACGCAATTTCGGCTTCCCTTCCCAAAAGGTGCGTAGAACTTCTCAAGCTCCCTTCGACTTTCAAGGTTCACCCACCGGTCGGGGTCGAACTTGTGAGAGTTAGGGTAGAGAGTCTCGTCTGTGTGCATCAGTATTGTTGTCATGCCGACGGGAGTTCTAGCGGGGATTTTCCAGCTGTTATAGTAGAGCTCTCGATCTGGGGCAACCCGCGTCATGCGTGAAGCAATGGCAGGGCTCAGGCGTAGCCCTTCCATCAGCACTGAAGTCAGGAAGGGTAGTTGCTCGAGAGACTTGAGACTGGGAAAGTTCACTGATTCGACGTCAACTGAAGCCATGTTTGTCACTCCTAGAGAGCCAAGCTCGACACGCAGCCGCTCGAGTATGTCGGGATTGCTGAAGATATTAACTAGAATCAACCGCAGGGCGCTTGCAGTTGTTCCTGTCCCGGCCACTACTACAGTAGAAACATCTTCGAAGATGCGGGTGACCACTTTCTCACGGGGCGGGAGTTTAGATGCCATGATAGCATGGACTATGGTTTTGGGCTCCTTGTTGCTTGCTTTAGGTGAATCGATGGCGGACATGAGATTTTCAGTGTCTTGCTGATGCTCCTGGCAAAAAAGTTAATAAACAATCTACCATGCTGGAGTTTCATAGCCTAACTGTTATCATCTTGAAGAATGACTTCATTCCCTTGTCGGCCATCTTGAGTACGAAGGCCCTCGGTACTACTGACGTCACGAATGGACCAAACCATCGCAAATGCTTCGTGATCCGCCATATATGCCCAGAGTCCGCATCTTTGTGTGATAAAGCAACATCAAATTCCTCTTGACCTAGACTATTATAGTCTTTGTCAAGGATGTATTCGTTCGCAACATCACGGGTGAATGCTTTGGAGCATTTCTTGTTGGGTAGCTACTCTTGCCTTCGAGAAAAAGGGGCTTAGGGGTTGGCGGCGGGCCTTGTGGACGGCATGGTCGGCTACGAAGATGGTAGACCCCCTGGCCGTAAACGCATCGACAATCCAGGCGTACTTGTCCCATCGCCCTTCTTGCCGGTATATAACGTCGAAGAAAAGCGGATCGTTAACGTGGAGTTCATGAGGACTGATGCGAACAATTGGTCCTGCGCCACATTGTAAGCAAGTTTATATGAGTTGACGAGCATGTCACAGGAATTATTTACCGTATTCCTTGTGCATTTTGGCGATTTTGAACGTATACTGCCCATTTTGGATCACATCGTAGTATGCCTCGTACCATCGCGTAATGGCGGCCAATTTCGGGCCCGGGAATCGCGCAAGCGGATGGAAAAATAAGCGATACAGAGCAAGAACTATCCCAAAGGTTATAGGAAGAGACGCTATAAGCAATTGCGGAGGCTCCATAGCTGTGGAGATGAACCAGGCTTTAGGGTAATTAAGGAAGCGTGGGCAAAGATTGGTAGGATGGTATTGAATCTACGCTGGCATGGAAATATTAGGACGATAATGGACGTATTAGTAGATCAAAGGAGTAGTTATTTGATCGAGATCGTGACTAGCAGCGAGATGGATGATGACCACGGCCTCGACAAAGACGAAGTAAGGGATATTGAAACGGCCCGTGCTTTTCAACACATACTGCACTCTGGAGGCCTGAACACCTGCATACTTACCTAGGCAATACCAGAGATTTTGAAAGGTACAGGGGTCAAACCATCGTGAATTTCAGTAGGAGGAGAACCCTCTGTGTCAGCCTGCCTGCTAACTAAGTAAGAAATATCCATAGCTAGAGGCAATCTAACTATATAGGAAAGTCAACGCGATCTGACTTATCTAATCAATTAGTCCCCCTGAATCCGTACTGCATGCACTGTCTCTGTCACGAGCCCTCTACTTACGGGTAGGTAATAGACTACGTTGTTGCGCAAGGGTCTCTAAAACACCTTCATACGTACTACCTACTATATACCCACTATATACACAAACAGCCTGTTTGTTCTAAGGCCGTATGGAAGTATACCGAGAGGGATTTGAAAGCCGGAAGCTTGCTGCTCTAGGCCTCCTGCACGCTGTGTGAAACATTTAGCAGGCGAGCCAATTGACATTCGGGATGTGAGTTGTTTGCTGGCCCCGCACAGCGCTTTTGTTTGCAAAATGACAGCTATGAGTCATTCCTAGAAGTATTCTTGTATTTTCACCGACATTTGGCAATCAGGAAACTGTACTTGTTTAGCAACCACTGACGACTTATTTACTAATAATGAAAATAGACAGAATCCAAAAGGAAGAAAAAAAAAACGGACACTTGATTCGGCCTCAGCCGGTACAGTAGCTCCATTGCATTGCAAGTCCGCCCAGGATGACTTCGCAGCCGCAGCTTTCCGGACGAAGGATTCAAGTAATCGGGGTCACGGGAGCAGGAAAGGTACGTTCAATTATACTTGTACAGAAACGCTTGGTACCTGTACGTACTAATCTAATGCCACACCCTGATGCTAGAGTACTTTCGCACGGCGACTAGGCAAACAGCTTTCGATACCGGTATGCGAACTAGACTCTCTCTTCCACGAGTCCAGAGCTGGTGGTGCCCTATCGGAAGACGATGCCCGACGTAGCATCCAGGCTCTAGTCGAGTCAAACGATGAGTGGATTCTTGACGGCAAGTACGTTTTTGCGGTCTGCGTGAGGGATTAATGCTCAGTTAAGAGACAGTCACTGGGTTCAATTGAAGGACGTATCCTACAATATAGCGACAGACATCCTTTGTAAGATGATATTCATCGTATGCGCAACTTCTCACCTGCTGATTTGGTATCCTCACTGCTCAGGGATCGACACGCCACTTCCATTGACACTATGGCGTGTAATTACTCGTACAATCTGGGGTAATTTCTCTCCCACTCCCCCCTAATCTGCAAAGGTTCACTAATGACTAACTCGTGCTGACCGTCGATCACAGAAGTGCTGACCATCCCCGGCGTTCTACGAAGGGAGCTCTCAGGCAATAGCTTAATCGCAATGTCACTCAGAGTCCGAGCGAAGAAACACGCCAATTGGAGCAAGCGTGTCGAAACGGATTCCAGGTGGAAACGCTTAAGCGGCTGGTATGGCCGTGATAGCTTCCTGGCAAGAGTGAAAGATACGCTTCGAGCAGTTTAGGAACTCAACGACCTATGATACATTCAGTAGTCCGGATAACATACTCATTTGCAAGTAAATTCGGAGAGTCTCGCAGCTTCAAGACGTGGAAGAGGCCCCGAAAGCAGTCATCGAACTTTGTAGTCAGAATCAGCAACGAGACATGGCACGAAGAGGTCACTTCTTCCGAGAGTGTTATTTCCATCACTTGAGGATTAGGAAGACCTCATGTTTTGCATGGACTGGAGCGTAAATAATCTAAGCCAGTAACACTACAAGATCAGCAATTTAGACTTCGTTCTCTTCCTTGCAGTAGAGCGCGCAATGTATCTTCCAGGCTTTCTTTCGGTCCATTATTATCGATTACAACATCAGCGATCTCTTTAACGCGCTCAGCACCCCGCTCCTTCTTTACGGCGTCTTTCTGTTCCAATCGAAGCCTTGGTCGGGCACTTCTCTTTAGCCGTAACTCTTCGCTTGTCTCAATGTAGATGATCTGCAGAAGGGATCCGAGATATGACTTCAGAGATGCGATTGAGTCGTATCGATGTACGCTCTCGATTGTAAGTGTCGATAGGTACCAATGGTAGCGACTGAAAGCATCCAGCCCTTTTAGTAAAGCTGCAGCTCGTCGCTCTCCGGGAAGCGAATAGATGTCATGTCCTAGCTCGTTGCTCGCTCCGTCAAGAAAGTATGACATCTTTAGTCGCGCTCCGTTAGTGCCATGTGCCTTATGGATCATGTCAGCGACTGTGCTCTTGCCACACTCCGAAAGCCCTGCCAACGCGTAGATGGTCTTGATCCTCTCAAAGGTCGGCTTCAGTAGATCAGGCAGAATCTTTGAGCTGCTCAAGTAGCCGCGTATGACATCCTGAGTCTGGCGCTGTGAATGCCGACCTGGCTCAACGCAGATCAAATCGTATTGGCCTGCCAATTCCTGCATTCTAAGCGCTCGATGCAGCATCGCTTGATAACGTTCATGATTTTGACCCATGGGGCTGTTCTTCCCGTAGTGATGCGTCTCTACTGCACCATCGAAGTCTGAATGATGTTTGACCAGAATCGTGTGATGTTCCCTTGGTATTGCGAGCGCCAGTTTAGAGATGATAATGTCGAATGCTGCTTTGGCAGCTACAAGATCCTCGTGGTTCTCTTTTATTGCAATCATTGCTAGTGCGACAGCTTCGAACATCTTTACTCCGCATTGGAGAATAGCTAGGCGATGGGGGCTACCTGCATCGGTGGCTCTCGAATGCCTCCTTATTACAGCCTTGAATATCGCTGTTACGAACTCGTCTGTAGAGCTCTTCCACCACCAATCATCAGCTGCCAGCTTAACGTTGAGGCCCAAGTCATCGTCGAGTATGTCGCCCAGACAAAGAATTCGCCAGTCGGAAGGTAGCAAGTGGATTTGAGCAGTCTTCCCTAGACTGCCAACGCCATTGATTGATACAACGACTGCCATCGTTGTACGACCTACTTCGTAATCTAACTAGGGACGTTCAGTGTCCCCAGGGTCTCGGAGGCGTGGTTTTGTGCAAGGGTGAGTCCTCGTCAAGCTCGCTCAAGTTGTCTCGGTAAGCCGCCGCCTGGCATTTGCGTCTATTTTTCGTGATTGTCTTGCATTGGAGGAGTAAGACGAAGCACGAGCACGGACGTTGCGGCGAAGTCCGGCTAGCTGCATGTGATAGGTAATCTGCATGTTCGACCTCGTCCTACATAGTTGAGTTGGAGAGGCGGGATCGCCTTGGCGTATCGCCAGGAGTCTCAACTGCAGGATGGAGATCAACCATTGTCACACGCCATACGACACACGCCATAATATGAGACTCCCGACTTCGGAGAGGCTGCGAAGCCGTACAAGGTTACCAGAAGCCTCACCCATAGCCTCTTGGCTAAGACATACTGAGTTATACGAAGATTATTAGAGGAAGATTGGCACACTAATTAGGTGAGCGTTTTAGTAAGGCAATAAAAGGTCATCCCTTAGAATAGAAGGATTAGAATAAAGGTCTACAAATGGGGCGGGAATACCTGGCCGAAAGGAAGAAGAAAACCATAGATCTTGAGACCCTTAAGATATCATTAGTTGAATTGAACGATTGTTCCAAACCCTCTATTAGTAAGCCCAGGCTTGTCACATTAACGGCGTGCAGAAGCTGTCGCTGTCTGCCCTCGATAGAGAAGCGAATAATTCAGCACGAGGAGCTAGAGCTATTCAAGACTACTGCCTATATTATCTTCATCTTCTCAAGTGGCGCCTTCCATTCAGCAAACAAACATGGATACATTGGCGAACCTGATTTCCGACCATTTCCTGGATTACGATGAGTTTCTGGCTGACCAGCTTGATATCCTGGCTATTGTATTTAGTGGTAGTGCGGTGTACTACCACGCCGAACGCTCGACACTCGACCGAGCTCGGGATTTTGATGGCGCAATCTTGGTCAAAGGCCGTGACGCCATAGCGACGTTACTGGATGACAAAAGGCCTCAGTTGAAAAGACTGCTAGCAATGCGACAGGAGGAAAGTCCTTCATGGGATCTCTCAGCTGACGATCTGCAGTCGGTAGACGGAGTACGCTTCGCTGGTTGGACTTCGAATGACGTCAAGCTTTCTTACAAAATCCTGAGTTTTGAGAGCTTCTCTAAGTCTCCAGGTGTTACTAACCTATTGTCTAGAAAAGATCGTAGAGTCTACGAAGGCTATACATCTGAAGGGTGGCCCACGTTGAGGGTGCAGCAAGCGACTAAGGTCAACAACCATACCGTTGTCCTTCACGATGACTGGGTTCTGGATTCTACATTCATCTTTCCCACGGGGTCAAAACAGGACTCTATCTTCGGGGTTACTGCAGATCTGCTTCTGACTGGCTACTGGTTTCGAGATGTGGATAACACTGGGGACTTCATCAGGAGAAAGTTGATATCATATGCTTCCGAAAAGGGAAGCACAGGAATGTGTAGTCCAGTCTTTGCTCGTGACACGCGATTTGAGCCACTTTATCGAACTTGGCTTGCAGGTCAGCTTTCACAGTATGTCAACTTCGGCTCTCTACGTACGCGAGCTTGTGTGACGCGAGTTCCTATGCAGATGTCGATAGCAAGTTCCATTGCGCGTCCCTGTCGTCCATTTTCCTACCGTGGCCTTTCGACTGTGTCAAAATTGACCGTATCAATTAGTGAAGAGGAATTGAAAAAGGCGTTACAGCATTTGGAACATGATAACGTTCTCAATCCATTCTCTTCAAACTCTCGCACAGGCGTGGCTGAAGTTATGGCGATGACGTATGATGGATCATATCATCCTCTAAAAGTCTTTTTCAAGATCACGACGATCGAGAAGCAGAGGTTAGAGGAGAAGATCTGGGGAGAGATTACAGCGTTCTATCCTTTCACTCAGAAGCCTTTGAATCTTGGGAGTGTGGCCTGCTATTCTTATCTGGACTTTCCCACGCAGTCACAGCTTCATGTTGAGTGTATAAATGAACCGTCGGAGAAAGGCCTGGCGTCGATGATCGACATCGAAATGAGGAAGTCTGAGGATACTCTCAGAGCGTATCGTGAATCCTTCCAGAGCCAGGGCTGTGGGAAGCATATGAATGAGAAATGGCAGATACATCGCTTCTTCTGGTTGAGGCTGGCACAAGAGGAGCGATTCGCGAGATGGTACGAAGACGGCATTGTTATCGACGGCCACCGATTGCAAGTCAAGGAATTTGCCGAGCTTACACTTTCTGTTAACGGCAAACGTTACTCTTCTTTTGGAGATCTCCACGCTCTCGCACAGAGGGTGCTGGCCCCTACGAGCTTCTCAGACTCACCTATTGTATTTGGCCTAGGAGATGCTCATGGGGGCAATGTAATGATTTCGTCAGAAGGCTCACCTCTTCCAGGTGAAAAGCTTCTATACATCGACTACGAAGTCAGTGGATTTCATTCGCCTTTCCTGGACCTTGCTAAGCCACTATATAACGATGTCTTTTTCGCAGCTCTGTATGCCGACTTGGTACCCGCAAAGTTCTCAGTAAACGCGCGTCTGGAAAACGATTGTCTGTTCGTCGATACGCGCTGTCAGGGAGATTCCCTCGCTCTGGCGATATTGCGTATAAAGAGGCATTTCCTAATTGAGCCGTTATGCGAGACTTTAGTTGAGAATTCGGTCGATTTGGAAAAGGGGGTTCGGATTTTGATGAGCGCTTTATTCGCATGTGCACTGCTTACACGCAATTTTGTCGACGATTGGGATCAACTCTTCTTGAACCTCGCAATTGGAACATCTCTGTCGTCTTGCCGTACCTTTGAGGATATCTGGCAAACCTGCACAGAGGTGCTCTCACCATCTTGTTGCCGCGAATCCTCTACGAATACCGCACCTTTTTCTTGCGGTGAATGTATGTCGACGGACCAGACACTGGCTTAGCCTACGTAGCGCATGGCTTACCCGATATGTAGAGCCGCTTCAAAGTGAATGTAGCTTCCAACTAGACAAGATGGCCGCTTTTGGCACTTAAGGCATTCGTGAATTTATACGCTCGTCTATACAGTGTATACTGTAAACGCGAAGCAGACGAAGTATTTTGCTGTAGAAATTGTGGTATTCATTTGCTTTGTGGAAATATATGTTTACAAGGAAGCTAGCCTTTAAACTGTAAACCGGAGAAGTCTAGCTACGCCATTCGGTCAATACGGCTCGCGATGACGTTGCGTGTGGATGGCTCGGGCCAAGAACCTGCTGCTGATGTCGGACAGTCCTTCAGCAAAGCCAAGGTATCTTCGCTTCAACCTTTATATTTTTAAGTAAATGCCACATGGGGCATACGTATCGACGTGTCTGGATGCTACTCACGGGGAATTACAACATTCATCTTTTCGCGCGGTAAAAGCGCACGGCTTGGAGCTATTAATGCAGTATGATGTTCCGGCTCACGGGTGCAACGCCAGAGAGGTCAGCTGCTCTCTCTGGCCGTCTGAGTACAGTATCACAAGCGATGTCTGTAGCTCAGCCGCATTAATACTGAGCTATAAGGGCAGGCGTACACCATTTGGATCTCACAACAAAAAATTTTCGCCATATTAATACACGTTGACAACCCCCTTATCATCAGATGATGCATGCCTTGGGTGCTAGAAGCGGCTGTCTTGTCTAGTTAAAAGCTTTGTTCGCTTAAAAGGAGCCCTACATATCGGGTAAACCATACGCCGTATAAGCTGCACGTAGGACAAGCCAACATCACAATTTGAACACTGGATTCGGTCCCCACTAGTACAGCGGATGGGAGGCCTTGAACGGGAGGACCTTGAGGAGGGGCAGGCGGGCGAGCTCTGGAGTTCTCACCTATTCGTGTGCAGGAGGAAAGAAAACAGAAATGAAACAGGAAGTGGGCGTTCGGATTGATTCAGAGCTCAGCCGGTTACTCATCCAAATCTGCGGCTGATATGTCATAAAGATCAGCAACAGCCAATTACAGGCAAACAGTATCACATCCTCCCACGTCTGCTTCGAATTGCGGGGTCGTCTTGTGTTCACGCTCCGAATTCTTCTCCGAGTCCACTGCGTATTAAAGGTAACATTCTCTCTACTCGTCCTAGACACATTTTAGCAGAAAATTGACGTTTGGGTCTAGGTGTGCTCCCATCTGAGGTGGGGTAAAGGTAATCTCATGCCACGAACCACCTTTCCACGTTTCTACTTGCGCAACAAACCCACGAATGGCAATGGCCTTTCCGTCCCAGCAGAAGTGCGCTAGAGTGCTCAGTATTGTGGCCGCTGAGGATATTCGAGAGCTGAACTGGAATCATATCCACCTGCTTGTGTCCACTTCAGCAAAATGCGCAACAAAAAGGCTGACACTCGTGCTTGTCAACAATGCCTTCGTCGCAAGATCAGAGACCCGAGCGAGCTTGTTTCCGTACGTACAACATTACGTCACCACCATTACCTCGCTCGCCCAAACATGTGTGGAGTCAGCGGCCGTTGCTATTGATGTACTATTATTCGGGTGGTCCGACCTACAGCTTTCGGGGTACACATGGGATCAAGTATACTCTAACTCTCCCAGTAAGTGGCAAAGCTGCAACGAAGCCGAAGTGTGTGGATTGAAGCGTTGAGGATCTCTTTGCTGATGTCCAATACTGTGGCAGGTCATGTCAAGGAGATCATCGGCGACGCTCCTTATTGTCAAGTCGAGCCTATAATTCAGGTGCCTCCGTCAACGAATACGGAGCGGATGTACGCGGACGAGATTACGATGGACGTAGTCGGCGGTAGGCATATGATATCACCTAGCTTATTGTTGCATCGAGGGTACTCACGGCCTACATAGTGAACGGGACATTTGACCACCTACATACTGGTCATAAAAATCACTTGCTCTTGTCGGCTTGGCTTGCCACGAAGACGCTCCTTTGTGCTGTATCGACAGCTTCGCCGAGCGACCAATCGCACAAGAAGCTCCATCAGCTTTCGGAATCATTCCAGAGGCGCCAGAGTGCGGTAAGGCAATTCGTAGAGGGCTTTCAGACGGTCGAAAGACGCCCATTCGAGCTGAAGGTAGTGCCACGACAGGATTATGGACCCCAAGTCTCCGAGCGAAAATTAGATGCGATCGTCTTATCTACAGAGTCAATGCATCATGGTGTTATAGTGAACCGCCTTCGAGTTGAAGCTGGCCTGCCACCGGTCAAAGTTTTTGTTGTGGATGTTGTTCAAGCAGCTGGCTCAACATTCTCCTACGATAATGCTGATAAACTGATGACACGGATGAGCTCATCCTTGATCCGAGAATCACTTGACAAGCGTGCTCTGAAGTTCATCCTTCTAAATGGCTTCGCCGGTGTCGGGAAATTCACGATTGCCTCTAAATTACAGACTTGTCTCGCTGTCGCCGGAATCGAGGCACGAGTTGTGCATAATCATCTTCTGGTTGATCTTGCAGATGCTGTGCGTTCAAGAACGGCACCCACATATCAGGCGTTTCGCCGGCAGCTGCGGGACCTAGTATTCGACACAATCATTACAGATGAGCATATATTGCCAGGGACAGCATTTGTTTTTACTGGGAACTTCTCGCAAAGCATGGTTGGTCAAACAGCAGCACAGGAGTACGAGACTGCTGCCTTGCGTTGTGGTGCCTCATTCATACCTGTCACTATACATTGCAACATCGAAGAGCTCGAGCGGCGCATAGTATCTAGAAGTCGATCCGAGGTATCATCGGGCAAGTTGTTGGATCCTGCGCGCGGCGCAAAGATTGCAGCACAGAAGGCGTTATACACATTTGAGCATACCCAGGCATTGAGCCTAGATGTTTCTTCGATGTCTGCAGAACAAGCTGCAAAATGTATTGCTGAGCATGTTGAGAAGGTTCACCATGCCACAGGCAGATTGCTTTAACGAGGCGAATCTTACAGTTAGAATACTATGGCCGGAGGTTTTCTGGTACTGAGGTACGAAGTAAAGCAAAACCTAACGTTATCTTTATAAGGTAAGATTTTTAAAAAAGGGTTAAAAAAAAGCAGGCCTAAATAGGTTAATTATATATTTAGTTTGTTATAATTTTTTTAGTTAGCTTAATTTAATTATAGTTTATTTTTAATAGTATAAAAAAAGTTAACTAGTTTAATTATTTAGTTTAATAATTAATAAACTTATTTATTAATTTATTATATAGCAAATTAAAATAAAATAAAATAACAAAATATTTATTTTTAACTTTTTTATTTAACTTTTTTATTAAAATATTATTAATAATATTAATTATTATATTAATATAATTTAATTTAATATAATTTTTTAAAAAATATTTTTATTATATATAAAACTTATAATTTTTAAACTATTATATATTTTAAAATAGTTTATATTTAATTTAATATAATAATTTGTTTTTTTTTTTTTTTTTTTTTTTTTCTTTATTTAGTAAGCCTAAAGCCCTACTAACCCTCTCCTCCTATACAACTAGTTCCATACAAGTGCTTCTACTAATCGCACTTAGGGTTAGGGTTAGGGTTAGGGTTAGGGTTAGGGTTAGGGTTAGGGTTAGGGTTAGGGTTAGGGTTAGGGTTAGGGTTAGGGTTAGGGTTAGGGTTAGGGTTAGGGTTAGGGTTAGGGTTAG